>CABFOV010002186.1:0-22270 GCA_902141375.1 Timema poppense
TAAAAATAAATAAAATGAATTGTAAATAAAACAAACCTTTACTCTCTACTGTTTGTCTAAAATTTGCTGCAAAAGTCTTTCAATTAGAATTTATATAAAACTAATAGGCATAGGAAATATATTTAACATTAGTGGCCATATTTTTGAAGACCTGTTTATTTCAGCTGAATAACTTATGACCTGTGTCCTCAGGCTGCTTGTAGAAATGCTGAATCAGCTGAAACACCCCAAGTGTTGGGGGGAGCACCAGAAGATATGGGACCCTCTCCAATGGCTTGCGATTACCTAGCGGCAACAAATTCTTGCCACCAAGAGCTGCTCCCAACTATTCATATTCCAGACACACGAGAGACTTTCAGGGTAGCTTGTGAACTTTTGAGAGACGATGTAAACGAGACCATCACCATCACACTGCCGTGCGAGGGCATGGTGTGTGTGGAAGATGCGGTGCAAGAAGTGGTCACTAGTGAATCTTGCGAGGTGTTTGAAGAGGCAGTCTCCCCTTTATTTAGCGATACACACTCTCCTGTCCCTCGCTCACCCCTCTTGTACACTATAGATGACGTTAAAAAAGGGGCCACCTCAGACTGTGGCTACGAGTCTTTGGACTCCTCTTACAGCGAGGACTCGACAAACTGTGGGCTAACTGATTTGTGGAATGAAAGTTTTTCAGATTTGTTCCCTTCTTTGATTTAGTAGGAAAAAAAAAAGTACTTTTAAATTGTATTTGTATACTAGCGACTGAAAAGTAACATTAATTTAAATATGTATAATTCCTAATTTGTATTTAGTAGTTTAACTTTGGGGTAGTTTTAAATATGACTGATGTATAATATTAAGGTTTTACACCACTTTATCAACACATGTATGAATTATGTTACCTGTAACCAAATTATTTTTAATGTGAAATGTGACAGTATTTCAAATCAGGCTTGGTGAGTAACTAATTATTGTAGTTAAAATAATATATTTTTATAACTCATTAGCCCATAAGTTTTTCTTGGCATTTTAAGTATGACTAACAATTTGTGTTTTGTTTTAGTTTATTTTACATACCATATTTTCTATTTTTAATGTTTGTAAATGTTTGTTACCGTACATAAAATCATATTCATCAATTTGTTATGGAATTATAATTTAATTTCTAAATGCGATAATGTTACCTACCTATTAATATATAATTTTTATTTGCACAACTCATTCTAAGTCTGTTAAAGTTCAATTCTTGGTGATACCTTAACAATATTTATGAATAAACCAAAGTATTCCCATACATTTGAATATATGCCAGGTATTTGAGAACCCCAGTAGATAGCCCCTAACCCATTGGACATTCAACACCTTGGGACGTTAAGTCTGATAAATGATTTATAGTAATTTTTTTGTTATTTAAATCACAAATTAATTTTATGACAAATACACAATTTAATTACCTGTTGTGATAGTAATTTAATTTATCATTAGGCCAAAATATGTTGATCATGTTCGCAACTTAACAATTTATTAATCATATTTAATATCTAATCTTATATAGCTATTCAACATAATTATTTTCCAACAATCAACTTCTTAGTTTTTTAATATTCGGATTTGGGAATATTTCATATTCAATTTGACTTTGCTTCAGATTGAAAAAATAAACTTGGCATACCCCTATATTATGTCGTTACATATTGTTGTATGTAGCACCAAATATTTAAGGAAAAGTTTGACTGTAGGGGTGTGCTAAGCTCTAAAACATTGACTCGGCTTCACAAAAAACTCGGGGTTTGATAATAACTAAGTTTCACCAATAAAAATATTAACTTAATCAATTTATGTTGTGTACTTTACAAATTAATATTCATTTGAAAAAGATCTGAAGGAAAAGTTATTTAACTAAACACAACTGATGTAATATTTCTTAGAAAATATTTGACCATTCGGCCTAGAGAATATTTTATATATTCAATTTGTGTTTGCTTCGAATTTAAAAATATGTCTCGTCCAACAAATTTGCCTGGATGTTAAATACATGGTTACACTAAAACTAGTGGCCATTCTTCATTTAACAATGAGTTTGAGATCAATGAAAAAATTATTTTTCCATTTTAAAATAATTATTTTTCAGTATAATTTAAACATGCTAAAATTGTTTCACTGGTCTCAATATCACTGTTTTTTTAAAAGTAGAATTCAGAAAACTGCACCAGGGTGAGATGTCTGAACTATGTTATCCAAGTTAAAAGTTTATCACATGAAACTATGTTAATATGATTTTAACCAATACTGAAATTTATTTATTATAAAATATAAACACTAAAAAAAATACACATTACTTTGAAGTATTTTCATTCATCTACTGAATAATACAACATTATCCACATCAAGGCTTTGTTTAGTCTTTGTTTCTAAGCCACCATTTAAGAGTTAGATCTATACTAAGAATGTATTTTATTTTTATTTAAAAAAAGATTATGGCATAGTCTGCCCAAAACTGTACTTTTGTGTCTGGAATAAATAGTTCATGAAATACACATTTTTAATTGCAAGATGTTCTATTGAAATTTATTCTCTACCGATCAAGACAATAGTTTCCATACAAATGATTGGTTAATAGAATAGTATATAACTATATAAAGAAAATCTTTTCACGAAATCCGTTTCTTGTGTTTGTCCTGTCATTCTTTATGGATTTCCTTTTTGTTTCCTCATTTAGGATGGTATGTTGTATGTCACAATCCCTCCCAATGAGTTGTGGTAGAATGAAACCTTGGTTGGTAACGATTGATTTTATTCACGAATGAGATGTACTTTGTAACCATTCACACATGCAGTAGATACATGGACAGTGGATGTAAGATATAATGAAAGTGGACATGTTAGCTGTCTAGGAGAAACTAGATTGGGAATTAAGTTATCTGAGAGAGTGGGGGTACAGGGAGTATTATGAAGCATAAAAGTATGCAAGACAGATGGTAAAATCATCTAATGAGAATGAAGATGTATGTAGGGAAAAGTTCCCAGGGGGACCAAGAAAGATGTAAGGAGCAGATATATTTATTATTATTAGCACTGTGTCTTACTACCTGATTGAGTTATATGCATTTACACTTATGTCTAATGGTAGGGTGATTGTGAGATTAAATGTAGGACCTACAGTTCAACATGGGATACAAACCACGGTGGAGGCCTGGCGTTCCACACGTTCACAAGTTTTGAATAATACACGTTTTGTCAGGTTAAGAAAGAGTTTGGCAATCGGATACATCTATGCCAGGACCGGGGATTGAACCCCGGACTACAAGCACAGAAGACAGCCATGGTTCCATAGCAGATAACTAAGTGTGCAAGTGAGAGGACAAATTAGGCATTTTACTAATGTTATTTATTTGAGGTATTTAATGTGCATTTTATGAACCAAAATACCAGCACACCAGAAAGTTTTAACGAGCTTGAAAGACCTACAAATTGTGCTGGGAAAGGTATTTTCACCTAACTTCCAAGGTTCTTTTACATGCCACAACCGATATGGGACCAACTGCTTTACTTTCTCTAACGGAAGTTGTGCTAAGGATTTTTATCGCCCAAGAAAAATTCAAGCTCGTCTGGGTTTGAACTCGGGGAAAACCTCAGCAAATAGCATTACATATTGGCATTGATATTACATAAATAAATACCACATAACTAATATATAACTTTTATTATTAATAAAAATGCACCCACAAGACCAATTTTATAGTTTAAGTAAATATTTACAACAAAATATAAGATTTTTTTATAATGTAAACAATATTTCTGAGATCTTCAGAATTAATATCAACACCAGTCATATAACAAAATAATATATTATACAAGTGTGTATGGTAAGAATTCAGTCTTGTAAATTATGTGCAAGGTTTTAATTGAACAAAGAGTAGAATTCACTAGCATGTTTGCAGGAAAAAATGTAATGGCACAAAGTAAATTTACTCTTAATATTGATGATAAAGTAGTAGCTTGGACATTTTAAATAGTTAAGATACTTCTCTAGTCTGCTATTTGTGTTACTTAACCCAAAAAATATCCATGCACATACAAACCAACTGAATTCCCACCATATGATAGGGGTTTGCAAAATTTTGAAAATAAAATTCAGGATATATATATACATATATATATATTAAAGTTGGAACACATTTATTTTTTATTATTTTAATCACAAATTAGTGTTTGCTTAAAAAAACTAGTAAAATTAAATTACATTTTTTGGTAGTAACTTAATTTATCATTAAGATGAAATATATTGTGTTTGACATATAAAATTTTGTAAATTATATTTAATACCTAAATTTACAGTTCTGAAAAGCATAATATTTTTATCCAACATCAAACATTTTTTCAAAATATTTGAACTTTTAGGATTATCTCATATTAGATTCAAATTCCCCTCCAAGTGAAAAAGTGGACTAGGCTCACCCCTACCATATACACTTTATTATAATATTAGCCTAGAAAGCAATGTCTAACAATAAAATAATTATTCTTGATACTTGTTTTGGCACATTATTAGGCCTAGTTAATTAAACTCCAAGCACATTTTGAAGTGATATAATGTTCTCAATTTATAAAAACTTACCTCTTCAATTATAATGTTAATTGTATACAAAACATGGACCAAGTCTTACTTTTTTCTGAAAATTTCTTATAGAACCAAACCAAGAGGAAATTAATTCTAGTTTGTCCAGTGACAGCAATGTAAAGTATGGGCTGTGTTCCTTTTTTATGACGCTAAAGAGTTGTAATTGTGTTTGTACTTCTAATTCAATATTTTTCACACTTTCCTCCATACGAATTTTATGTAGGTTGTAGCTCAAAAATGGTATTTCTTTCTTCCTCAAAGAATTAAAATAATATAGGATATAAAGAATGATAAATTTACTTTAAATAATTAACTAAACTTACCAGTACTAAGATTAAAATATTAAACTTGTTGATTAGTATAGTGTTGTATCTTTTGTTTCTAGTTACACATTCAATACTTTTTTACATGTAAAATATTAAGTACCTCAAAGAGCAAGAAGAGATTTTTCTAAAAAGAGCTACTTTTAATGTTATAACATTGTTTTCATTTGGGATCTAGTAAGTCCTCAACTTGCCTACAAAGGTTTCCACGCAAATTGTAAAGCTGTGTGGTGTTTAAATACTATATTTTTTTGACCTGAAGGTTTGTTTCAAAGGATAATTAGAGCTAAACATATTTTGCTTATGAACAAACTGATGACACTATCAGTTGTGTGTATGCTTAATTGAAATACCATCTATTCATTTTAAATGGTGTTGCTAGTCGTAAGCCAAAATATTGCAACCATGTAGCTATGAATCTAACTTGAAAACTTAATGTACTTCCATTGAGTTATTACTTAAAGATGATATTTATTGCGAGCACCTGGACATACAATATATATCTTAATATTAATTCTTTGCTATCCATTTTAAGTGGATGCTCAAAATACTTTAATTGTGGCGTGTAAAAAGTACAGGAAAGGTGGATAAAATCATATAAAAGGAACACACAAAATATTGCTTTTACAATGAAAAGAACACAGTCTACACTTAACATTGCTGCCACTGGACAAAGAGGTAATGGATGCCTCATGTATAAAATCAATTGCTACTGCCCAATCCCCTGACCTTTCCTGTACCTTCTCACAAATTTAACAAATTATCTCAAAAAAGTGAAAAGAAGTTTTCTTTCAAGAAACAATTGAGGACTGGGTAAGAGGGTCATGAGGCAATTCTATAAAGATGGTCAAGATTTGAGAAAGTGTGATCAAACCATAACAGATATATTCTTAATTTCAGAGCTATTTATAATTTACCACCCTTTAAAATATTGTATTGATTCTAACACTTAATTTAGTGTAAAATGAGTCTTTCATCAAACATTTTCTATTTTATCTGCAACATAGTCACTCATTCCCTATATATACACCCACCAATTTAACACCCCTAAAAGTTGGCCAACAAAAACTCGACAATAACATGCATACACACTTAGTGTGTTGTTAATCTTGGTGATTAAATGCTAAGATATATGAACATAATAACTTGGGCTAGTTGAGTTTTCTTAAATTAATAATTAAATTAATTATTTGTGTGTCTTACCTCAGAATATCTGACCTTGGTGAATACCATTGACACTCACAGACAAACAGAATATAACCAGTAACAACCAAGATTGGATTTGGGAAGATTTATATTTTAATAGCACTTGACAAAACATTACATATGGTTAAGAATTATTTTTTCCTAATTATAATTGAAAATATTAATGTGACCTGCATGTCCAACTAATACATTTAATATAAAGCAATGCAGCGACATTTATTGGTGGTTGTATAGCTAGATAAAGGGCAATATGCTACTAAGGATCCTTCCTTAAATTAGTATTTAAGGATTTTGGGGAAAGGGAGAGGCGTTTTTTGAAATTTTTTAGTTTTCTTACAAGAGGAAGTAAGGTTATTTTATCATTGTTTATGATGACACTCATAATTTCATTTATTTGTGTGCTACACCTAATTTTACAGATATTAAAGTATTCTAATATTTCATATAACTTGCGTTATTACCAATTCTTGTTTAAAATTAATCAAACAGTTAAAATAATAGAATTTACTCTCTTCTGCTGAAGAATGGGACTGAAGTACCCTGAAAATTACATAATTATATGGTGTTTTAATTGTGAACTTTGAGGCTTAAAGTTTTCTGTTAAATGTGTAAACCTCCCTTCTATCCTCCTTTAAATGTTTAATTCAACACAACAGTTTGGCGCCATTTTTCCTTAATTTACCAAATCATAAGAAATTATGTAAGAGAGATGGAGGGGAGGAGGAGGTCTGATGGAATATCTTATTAATCCCTTACATGGGGAGGATGGGTGAGGTCAAAAATCATAAAAAAGCCTTACATAATTTATGGATGGTCCCTAAATTAATAGTTGAAATAGTAATAATATATTTTTAGATAGGAAAATAATTTACAAATTAAAAAAAACATAAATTAAAATAAAATGAATTTCAACTAATTATGAACAAATCTGATCCTTGTTACCGCATAATTTAATATAGTTAAAGCTTTTGTCCATGCAGACCATAATTACAGAGCCCTCACCAGATTCTAAAATAATGAAGAGTTCACTCGTGTGAGCTAAGCTTTTAATATTGAACTTTACTAACATTAAAAATTAAAATAAATTATATAAATTAAGATAGAAATCCCTCTGTCCTGTACCTTCTTCCAATTATATAACAAAATGCACCTCAAAGATGTCTAAAGACATTTTCCTTATAGTGATATTAATTGGGATATGAAAAGCGTTTAATAGCGTAAACTTGCCAACTGATGGTCATTCATAAAGTGGCAAGTTCATGGTATTAGGTATATTTCAGCACTTAGTTTCTTACAGTTTGTTAGAGCATAGCCTGGAAATTCCTGTTTGAATTACGTATTCTATGCAAGTCTTTCCCCATCTCTTTTGAATGTTGTACTATACAGTAAATCATACAATGACAGCGATTACATCTTAACTCCTCAAAACAATTTAACACCAAGTAGCAAGAAATAAAAAAATATATATTCCTTGTAATAACAAAACAAACCCATAGTTTTAAATTAAACTTGTGGTTTCCTACACAAATATATTTCAAAATAAAAACAAGGGGGGAGATAAGGCAAGGTTAATACATCAGCAATAACTGCTTTAACAAAGAAAAACAATACAAATAGAACAAATTACAATAAACAAATGAACTTTCAGCACACATCTAAATTCTAAAACATGAGTTTCAATACAACTTACAATTTGTTTTGCAATGTTGTTTTGTTGGTGTGATTAGTGGTAGAGGCTGGGATCACCCTTAGGGCCCCGCGCTTGCTTAGGTGACAAGAAGGAAAATACAGCTTGGGGTGGGAAATTTACATCTGTCTGTCTGTCTGTGGTGGATTTGTTTCATGTTAACTTTTGAACTCATTAACCGATTTAGTTCAAACTTGTCACAGTTGTTCTCTGAACCTTTATACATATCAAGTTTGTTAGGGGAAGAAACTCAAACGAAGTGTTGGGGAGAAATCAATCCTTGTATGTATATAAACACAGCATCAAGCATTCATTATTATTATATATATATATATATATATATACTTTTTAGAGCACTTCCTGAAAACTTATCCACCTGAAAATTGGCATATAGGTGCAAAATATCATAATACAAAAATTAAGTATTTTAATGTATTTATTTTTTGGAATGGGGTGCAGTAAGACATAACTGGGAGCCCCGAAAACAAAGTTTGCCCTGGAACTCATGCCTCCTAAGGGAGGCCCTGGTTAATCCTCCACAGTGTACTAGTGTTCAATAAAGCAATAACAGCCCTACAACATGTCTATGGATAGTACATATTCTAAAACCAATATTTTAATGTATGAATAAGTTCCCACAGAGTACTCTAAATAGTAAATACACATTACTCTGACAGTGTAAATATACCACAAACAGATAGCTCTTCGAATAAATTGGTTGGATTATGAAGCAAATGAAAACATGTTAAGTATATATAGATCATACAAAGTTTTTTTAGAAATAAAAAAAGGTATTAATTTTTAACATGAGAATAATTACATTCACATTTAGGGCCAGTTTCATAGTCAAATTTAGTACGCCTCAAGTGCGGCGCTACACTAAGTACAGGACGACACCTACCTAAATCAGAATGGAATGGGCCAGTTTCCTATGCGAGAACGGCCCATTCCATTCGAGTTTAGGTAGGTGTCGTCATGTACTTAGTGTAGCGCCGCACTTGAGGCGTACTAAATTTGACTATGAAACTGGCCCTTAATCTCAATTTGTTTTCTTTTGTGATCGACTCTTTGATAGATATTTTAAAACCATGCAGTGAATCGACTAATCTAGTTTATTTTTCTTTCTAAATAAAATATCTTATTTAGAAAACAAAAAATAATGTGAATGAAAGATTCATCAATTAACCTAGTGACATAAAATGTTGAAGCAATGAAATTTTAAAAAATTACTGTATTCTTTTAAAAACATGACCAGAATACTTCCAAAATCACTGTCTGTCACTACTCAAACAAATATTAAAATTTACAAAGTATATTTGCATAGTCAACAATAAAAGAAATGTATAAAAAATATACTATGGTAGCTAGATGTGGATAAAGCTCACTCAAACCAATAAACAGTACATTCAAATTAAAAAATAAGATTAACACAATAACAATATATATATTTATTTACCTATGCCACATGTAATATGTCTAAATTAATCATAAAATTGAATTTGTAAAATATGTGTCAGACAGGAATCAAACTACGGGTATTTGGATTGTTTATCCAAAATACTAGGGTTTGACTCCCATTCACTTCATATTCAAACAAATACAATTTACATTCAAGCTGAGGCTCATCAGCGTCTGAGAAAAGTAGATAAACTGACTAACAATTGTTTACCATGCGATAGTTTGTGGAGTAAGCCAGTCGTATTTATAGCACTCGTTGAGTAATGTTGGACATTCAAATCAAATAATGCAGACTTTAAATGAAAATCTTCAACCAAACAGCTTGTCAAAACAAGCATGGCAGTATGGTTTGTCATTCTGTTCCTTGAAAGTTCCCTTGTTCAGCTGTTTAAGACAGAAAGCGCAGACAAAGTGCTCGGGGTGGAATTTTCGGAACATGGCCGTGATGCAACGACCTATGGAATAAAAAATATCATCTTAGAATTTTAAACAATACTTTCTCCACCAGACATTTTTCAACATTATGTCAGACTTTAATATTAGTCTGTCCAAAATGTTCTTTCGGACAGGGAGGATTGCTTGAGTGCTCATGGACAGGGAGGAGGAAGTATCTCCTACCTGTGATTGGTTTATGACAGCCTGCACAGAGAGAGCCCCTCTTTGCGTGGTAGTGAGTCTCACAGTAGGGCAAACCTTCATGATCAAAGAATGAACCTCCATGGAACGGCTGCCGGCAGTCCTAAAATAATAATAATAAAAAGGTCCAATATAAGATTACAATCTGTATTTAGGAATGAATAACATGAGTTTAAAAGTAACGTGGGCCAGGCAAGTTTCTATTCTGGCATTTAGGTTCACAGTTTCAAACCTCACTAACTAATATAAATATTTTTGACTCCTACAAAATATGCACCAACCATATCCTTTAACTACTCAACAGTCCATGTATTCATACGTCAAGCCATGTGATCTTCGGCTGTAACTTTTAATAAATATTAAAAATCTTTAAAATAACACTAATAATATAGTAAAATGTTATCAATGTTGACTGCAGACAGAGATGTTTGTATTTAATTAAAGGCTCTTCCTGTACAAATTAAACTTTATAAATCACTTATTTTAATCTAATTAGAAAACTATTCAGAATAATATGAAATATTACAAACAATGTGCAATAAAACATTTTTCAACTAATTTTAGTGCCAAAGTTATGTAAATAATCACACAATTATATTTTTTCAGGCAGTAAACAACTAACTAAAAATATTCAAACTCTGATTTGGCTTAAAGTTCATTTCAGATTGAAAAAATGGACTTTGCATACCATAATAGAAAACTAATGGATGGACGTAATATGTCAATATTGTGTGGGAAGACAAGAGGATGTGTTGTGTGTAGAGGTGGGTATAGAACATATAAAAAAAAAAGTTAAAATTACCTCACTACACGTGACCATAGGATATTAAAAATAGCAAGGTTTAAGAGATTATTATTATTATTATTAGTAGTAGTAGTAGTAGCACCGCGTCTTACTACTCGTTCGGGTTGTACGCACTTACATTAATGTGCAATGGTAGGGTGATTGTGAGATGAAATGGAGGACCTACAATTTAACGTGGGATCCGAACCACGGTGGAGGCCTGGCATTCCATGCATTCACAAGTTGTGTGTGATTAATACAAGTCTTGTCAGAGGTGAAGGAAGGGTTTGGAAATCAGAAGATTTAATAGAGTTAGACATTCTTGACATATAGCACACACTAGTATAATTTTAAACAAATTTTATGTTCTTTGCCCTACCTCATTTAAGATTTTACTTTTTATACATATATGTGGGACTAACACTTTGAAGAGTCACTTTCCAGTGGGCGGGGGCAAAGGGGAGAAGGGGCTAGCAATTTAAAGCGAGGAGCGGGAGGGAGGATCCTGATTGCCTGACTTACAACTTTTTATGCCCATAGCAGCAAGTAAATTAGTTTTTAAAAATAAACCTCCATGTCATTAGTCCGCAATCGAGCCATACCGATCTAGCGCACTTCATCAGCTTGCAAAGATAGTGCCAACTTACGTGAATAAAGGGTGTCATGTGGTCAATACAACAAACACAATGGCCTTTAATCTCGGTTATCTAGATCATTCAAGTGGCCCCTTATATGTCCTCACAAGATTTAGTTAAACCCAGTTCTAGACCAAATGCTTCGCATAAAAATCTGGATGCGCCAGTGGTCGAACCTGGAACCTCTGGGTCTGTAACCATGAACTCTGACCACTAGACCAGAAATAAGGTCACTAGTTTTTAAATCCTCAACAAAATAAATAAGTCACCGTGGAGGCAGAGCTTGTGATGAAATGCAGATGTTGTCTACGGTGGTTTCCAAAGCCCTGTGTAAAATTATTTTTCCATTAGTGTAGCCAAATGCAGCTAAAATAATGGTGGGCCGAGAGCCAACAGATGCAGACCATGTACAACTCATTACACGGACAATTAAAACCTGTGTGCCGTTGCATGTGATGTACAGTGAACTGAGATAGCAACCAAGGATAAGATATTTGGGGTAGCTATGAAAAACATACATAAGACTTTATTTTCGGTACTAACAACATAAGGCAACTAAAGTGACTATTTTTTAAGGATCGAAGAGTTGCTATTTTCTTGTTACTTAAATATTATAATGTTTGAGAGAAATATCAAGAACCTAAAAGGGATGATGACCCTACATTTTTCCATGTGCCAAACACAAGCTAAGGGTCCTTAAGGTGGGAATATAGAGAACATGAGAAAAGGTAAGTGTTTTTGCAGTTTTTGTATCAAAACTTTTTTGGTTAAAATAAATCAAATAATTCTTAGTAAAAACATAGTTTATAATTTTGTTTACATTATGACCTCAACATTTGTTGAATATTTGTCAAGGGTGTCCTGTTAATTTAATGAAAACTTTTCCTCTTCATAATGCAGCTATGATCATAACAGATATTCAACAAATGTTGGCATCACCATGTGAAGAAAATTAAACTTTGTGTTTCTACTGGAGAAATATTGTATGATTTATTTTGACCAAATAATTTTTGCTAAAAAAACTGCAAAGACATAACCTTTTCTCGTGTCTATACATCCACACCTTAATTGCTTGAATCTACACTTAGACCAAGCCATGACACTTTTTTTTAGTAGAGCTAGTGATTTAAAGACGAGGAAGGTTGAATTTAGAGGAAGTTTACATGCATTTGAATGGAGAGAAAGTGGAAAACCATTTCAGAAAAAATCCCTCTCAGAACGCATGACCAGGATCAAACATGATCTCCCTGTCATTGAGTCTAGTCTATTGCGAGAGTAGCGCCTTAGACAATGCAGCCACCAAAGCGGGTGAAACATTTGTTAATTCTCCTGCTTTCACATAATATAAATATAGAGTCTTTTGATTCTACTGGGATTTGAATAAAAATCTCTTTGAGAATGTTGAAAAACACTAAGTGAGATCCTTTAACGATCATACATCTGAGGTCCCATTCTAAATTGATTCTTAACATAGTGAGATTTCTAAATTAATCATTTAACCAATTTTTTGCTGATAGTGCTTAAGTTAATCGATTCCATATATATAAAATATGAATAACATTTGTAGATCTGCGCACAATATTTAATTTACTTACCGCAAAGGCTCGATATGATTTCAAAATTAAAATTTAATTTGCAATTAAAAAACTTCCAAATGTCAAATATGTTAAAGGAAAGAAATTTCAGCAATATTTTTGGTAATTAGTATTATATATTAAGGCCTTTTCAAGATTTAATTTAGAAAAAACAAAAACATAAAAAAAAAACACGAATTCATGCAATATTCTGAAATAATTATTATTAACTTTTCATTTATTGTTTTTGTTTTGTTTTTATATTTTTTTTTAATACTTTATTGAACACAGATACAAATAACAATTTTATACATGGAATCTACACATTAGTTATTGTATTAAGTAGTACGAAACTACTGTTTAAAATATATTTTTACCACATATTTTGTTATTCATTCTTTGAAGAATAAATATAATTTATGAAGTTTCAAGTATGTTTGTAATAGAATAAACATCTTGAAAAATGTTTAAAACTTAATGTTTGTTCTATACAAAAATAGTTACCATGTCGAAAGTAATTATATATGTATATATATATTATTTTTTTTAAATAGAGATAAAGGTAAATATAAGATAGGGTATGGTGAGAAAGGTTTTTTTTATTTATTTTTTATTGGGGCTCTACTGTTGTTAAAATTTCTCTGGGGGCGAGGGTAGTTTTTGGGCAGGGCATGAGTCATCCATTTTTTTTAATCTTCTTCGTCACCATCATCTTCATCAATTCCCACACATTTTGGGCAGACAGGCTTGCCTTCCATTGCATAGAAGGATTTGCCACTAACAGCCTTCTTGCAATCCTACATTTCAGTTCAATAAAATAAACAGATAATTAATTAGGCCCACTTAAAAGAAAAAAGTAACATTCCTGAAATAAAAACAACACAAACTTGTACACTTAGACAATATTCGAATTTCTAACAAATTTAGAATAATTCAGAAATATGCAACAAGATTTATTCTGTATTGATTTTTGATTCAAGTTTTGGATTTCCATAATCAACCGAAATAAAACTGCAACAGAAGAAAGCTATTAAAAAATAGACAATTATTTTCCATTTTATGTTAAGAGTAAAGTTTTGTACAACTAGTCACCTACCCTGCACACGAAGCAGTCAGCATGCCACTGACTATTCAACGCGGAAATGTAGTTCTCCATGATAGGTCGGTTGCAGCCTCCGCACTTGGGAGCAAACATGTCAAAGTAGTCATCACGGCAATAGGGCTTGCCATCACGCTCATGGAAACCGTCCTCACCAAACTGTTTGCCACATTGGGCACAGAAAAAGTGTTCTGTATGCCACGTCTTTTCGAGAGCGGTCACGCATTTCTGAAACCAAGACAATCAAAACCCTATGCTTAATAAAGTTATATATATATATATATATATATATATAATTAAAAAGGATAATTTTGCTTAATAAATTTAAGATCAATCTACAATAGTGAAAAGTTTTAAATCCTACCGATATTGCAATCTACTTACATCCAAGATGGGTCCGTTGCAATAAGCACAGCGAGGGGAGAAGAGGTTATGGTAGTCGGGCTCGCAGTAAGGGTGCCCGTCACGCTCAAAGAAGTTGCGCGTCCCCAGCTCCTGGTTGCAATGGTTGCAAGTGAAATGCTCAGGATGCCAGGTCTTACCAAGGGCTGTGATCACCTGATTTTAGAAAACAAACAAAAAATTGTCACATTTTAATCAACACGTGCGAGCTGTCACTGCAACTACTTCGAGAGGCCTACTTGTATGGAGAGTCCCGGGGAACAAGAGACCCTGCAGAATCAGGCCACGAGACTCCCAGGCGAGTGTCGTACCTGCCCCACAATGGGTTTGTCGCAGGCGTTGCAGCAGCCCTTCTGCGTGGTGTTGACTCCTTGCCGGCTCATATCTGCTTGGAGGTTGCCAAGCATAGAATCCAGCTGATTCTGTTTGCCACTCGGCGCCTGCGTTGGTTGGTGATGTTGGGGTTGGCGCAGTGTCGACTGGGGGCTGGGCGAGCTCTTGGTTGCCTTGTTTGGCTTGGCGTAGGGAGAATCGGTCACCGTTTGATGTTGGTGAGAACTCGCGGTGATCTAAAGATAATACACACCAGTACTTTCAGCATAATCAATAACAAAAAATTATAGTTAAAATTTAAGAAAAAAAAAGCTCTTATCAAAGATTAGCTCTGACAAGTAAAATGTTTTTATCTAAACTTATAGAACTATCTTTCTCTTATAAAATATATTTAACCATAAATATAAGTTCAAAAAAAAAATCATTAATATTAAAATATGATACTAAAAATATAAACGATTTTATAAGAATTTTAAGCTGAGTTAGATAATTTTTGAATATTAAAGTGTGTGTGTTTTTGACAGGTTCGAGCAGTTACGGCTTATACAGTGTTTACAGCTATGTTACGTGAAGCGTACCAGGTAGATTCTGCCGGCTAGCGTGGCTCAAGTGAGACTGCAGACTGAGGGCTCCTGCATCTTGCAGAAAGTTGTCGAGTCTCTCCAAACCACCCCTCCCACCCCTCCATTCAGAAGCCCCGCCCGAAAAACCAAACTATTTCTGGCTCCCTAGCGACTATGCGGGGCCAAGAAAGGACAGCAGGCAGGTCGTGAGAGAGCATACACACACACACACACACACACCTCGCTTCGTCTAACAAACTCCCACAGAAGAAGAGCAGCTCTATGTCATGCCAACTAAACCCACCATCAGTCACCACTCACACACTCACAACTGTATGCTGAGGGGAAGAAAACATCAAAATGCCGACTTGACTTTTAATTACATATTTTTAATATACCGATTACTTGCATGAAAAAAGTGTGTTGACACACATGAACACTTATTTTTAATAGAAATAACGTAAACTATTATAACATGTTGAAAATAACAAATAAATTGCTGCAAGGCTTTGAAATATATGACTATGTATGCAACATAAAATATTTTCGATGAATCTTTAAATTTATAGCATTCTACATTAATTTACCCTCAAAGATTAAACACACTTGGGTGTTTCTGATTATAATACTATCTGACAAATTTACCAACACCAACCCTGGAATAGATTTCTAGGCAGTCTAACATTAGTGCTAGGTTCCAGACACAGTCTCAGCTCCAGGAGACAATTCTCCAAAACTTTGGTAAGCTGGAACTCACCAGCAAGCTGAAGTCAGTGGGATCTCACTGGTAGGCTAAAATTCACTATGATGCTAAAACTCACAAGTAAGTTAAAACTTAGTGGTAAACTAAAACTCACTGGCATGCTAAAAACCACAGACATGCTGAATCTCACAATTAAGTTGGAACTCACCTTGAAGTCGGAGAGGGAGGCCATAAGATCGTCTAGTTCCTTGGTGGCAGAAGAGGCCCCAGTCCCACCAGATGCACCCCCCAAGGGAGGCCCTACATGGTCAGACTTGGTGGACTCCAGGTAGTTAATGGTTGTGGTGTGATATCTGCCATCTGGCATATCTCTGAAAATAGAAATAGATACACGTTCTTCCATTAGAGGGTCAAGGTCCCAGAACCCAATAAAGAAGAAAAATAAATACTTTACCTGTTAAGTGAAAGTAGGTTCAAAAACAAATCCAATTTTATATTATTTTATTCAAATATATAGCTATAGAAAATATAGGTATTTCAAACTAAATGTTTTAGAATGTCACATACTAATTACGCTAATGGGTTAAGGATGAAGAAGGTTGGATTTAAAGGAGGTGTACCAGCATATGTGTGGAGAGAGAGAGAGTGGGACACCATTTAGGAAAAACTTTCAGTACAAATGACCGAGATCAAACAAGAATCCCGCCATCATCGCCAGTCTAGTTTATTGCAAGAGTAGCACCTTAGATCATGCAGCCATCAAAGCGGGTCTATTTCAATTCTTAGCACAAAAGTTTAGTGTCTATAGTGTTAAGTTTTGCTTGTTTAAATTTAGTTTGCAAGTTGTATGCTGATTATTTATGTTAATTTGTTAAGAAAATGTTGGTTATGAAATTAAAATAACTTACAGTACCGGTGTGTTAATGAGTATTAAATTACTATACAGCATTTTATAATTAAGAGTTAAGTACAAAAAAAAATTATTTTGAAAGATGCTTAAACTTGGACAGTGATGTATTGTAAATTGTGTTTCAATAAAACTTCCTAAATAATGTTTGGGTAATTTTGTACAACCACGACACTAGCGACATTTTAAGTATTGGTAGGTATCTGAGATTGGACGAGTCAATCGGAGTGTTTATCCAGGGAAAGAGTGAATGAAAGAACTAATGACAGATTTAAAAGTTACTAAAACCATTTTAATTCATTCACACATGAGCAGGTCATTTGATCTGCAACTGCCAATGTTACTAGATTATTTTTATCATTCGGGTTATGCACATATGTATTAATTATTTTAATGTGTTAGAGATAAGGAAGGTTAAATTTAGATAAAGTGTACCTCAATTTGTGTGGAGAAAGAGTGAGAAACTATTTAGAAAAAACACACACTAAATACACCTGACCAGGATTCGAACTTCAACCTCCCCGTATTCCCAAACCCTTCCTTCACCTCTGACAAGACATGGATTAATCACAACTTGTGAATATGTGGAGTGCCAGGCCTCCACCGTGGTTCGGATTCCACATTAAACTCTAGCTCCTCCATTTCTTCTTACAATAACCCTACGCTTACACATTAGCGTAAGTGTGTACAACCCGAACGGGTAGTAAGCTAGTAGTAGTGTAGTAGTAGTAGTAGTAGTAGTAGTAATAACAATAATAATAATAATAACCTCCCCATCATTCACAGTCCAGTCTTTTGTGAGTGTGATACCTTAGACCAAAGGTCCGCAACCTTTTTGATATCGCTGGCCAAGTAAAAAATAATAATTTAGTGGGTTGGTTTGGAAAATATATCGAATAAAAAATGTAAATTGTATATTCCTCAAATAATAATTACTAATTAGTTATAAGTCTATTTTTATGAACACGACTTGTTTGATAAATATTTTGCAGACCAGATAAAATCAGTCGATGGGCTGTACATTGCTGAGCACTGTCCTAAACTGTGCAGCCAGCAAATCAGGTTGCTTTATTATTAAAAAGTCCCCTCCAAAATATATTTTTAATGGTTAGAGTCTTATTTTAGATGTTTTGACTATCCGCAAATGTATGCTCATGAAGTAGAGATTAGAGGTAAAATGTAGAGGGTGTGTACTCACATTTGTGAACAGGGAGAGTGGGAAAACATTTAGGAATAAAAACATGTCAGTACACCAAACCAGGATTCAACCAGACATGACAAGACTGCCACCTTTGTCTATGTACCCAATGTTGAGGGTCATTTCAATTCAACTTATGAATATTTATGTTATTTTTGACAGCAGCATTTACCCACTATAATGATTGTGTGGTTCAATTCTGGCTGGGTGTACTGAGGGTGGTTATCCTAAATGCAGGGATGCAAGTGCCAGTGTCTTCAAATAAATGACAAAAAGCCTTAAAAGAGTGATCAAAAAATGACAAGAATATCCCAGCAGTATAAATCTCATATACGTTTGTTTGTCTCTTACCAAAAAGGGCAGTTAAGACCTAAGTTTAACTTAAGTTTAAGAAATTCACCAATATAAATTTAAAAAGGTAATTTGAGCTTTGATCCTGGATAGGGTATGGCCTAAAAACGATGGCTCGCAGAATTTTATTTTGAAAAGAGTTATAAAAGATAACTTGATCATATTTTAGGTTTTGTATTAAAGAATGAAGTTACTAAATATGTTTTGCATTTTCCAATTTTTATTTTGGTAATTTATTCTTCTTTTTGTACTTGGCAAACACCAACCAACATTGCTTGGGCAAGTTCTGCTCCCTGAAAATTCTTCCTTTTCTTCTTATTCGTTTCATTTGTTTCTGTGAACAATTTTTTGTAGTTTTGAGTTATTATTCTTCAAGTTTCTGCTTCTCTTTTAGTTCATCTTCATTTTTCAAATTTTATTTCTTTACTTTTGTGATGTCCCTTAAATTTTCCTCTTCTTCTTTCAAAGCATTCCTTTTCTTTCCTCTTTTTATCGACAATTTTCCTTTAATTTTCTTTCAGGTAATTTTAATGGCTTTATTTGAGCACCTTGGGCAAAAGCTAATAACCGTCTTGCAATGGGTGCTAGCTCTGGTTGATATACAGTTATGATACATCTTTTGTAGTTAGATATGCATTTAATGTATATTCTAACATTTGGGCTTGATCTTCTGTGAGGATTTTACCTGAGGAGGACCTTTCAAAATTCGCATTTCCAGGAGAAAAAGATAGGAATGCTTTTACAACTTTACATAGAATTGGATATTTGATGTTTTCGGCTGGATTATACAATATGAAAAAATTGCTCTAAAATTCGTCTACTCTAACAGCTTCAATTTCATGAATTTTGTCCTCAAGCTTCAGAAAGCTTCCACTCATCAATCAACCTATCTTCAAGAATATTAAGTAGTTTCCTATAGTTCAGTTGTATACAGTTAAATATTCCTGGAACCACAAGCACTAATCCGCTAAAAAACCTTCATCCTGTTAAAAACAAAACAGTGAAAATAAAAATGCTACATTAATATAGTGGATCATTTCAAAACAAAACGTTTGTTGTGATTTTTTTTTTAAACATAAATAATTAATTAATATTAAAATGATTTTTTCTTAACACTGCGTCATACTACCCGTCAAAGTTGAATGCCCATGTACTAATTATAATTCTGGGTTAGGGATGAGCAAGGTTGAATTTTGAGGAAGTGCACCCGAATTTGCATGATGAGAGAGAGAGAGTGGAAAACCAATTAGGGAAAAAAACCTCAGTGCACCTGACCAATATCAAACTCCACCAAAGCAATAAGAGGCAATGTAATATTGAGCAAAACCATTAGTAGGCTGTATGTTTTTAAGAAAGCCCCTCAGTTTCTCATAACTGATATTCATTTTAAATTATGGTAGCCAACAACAAAAACTAGCATGTGGGTTATCTTGTGCAGCTATTAGATTTTATACTTACAGTGAATGTTTCTGAATAAGATTACTAAATGATGATCTTCCTTCTTGAAAAACCCTTTAAACTGTTAGGTAAGTAAGCATACCTAATAGATTTGTTTAAAAAAAGTGAATAAAACTGAGTTTCTTTTTTAAAAAGGTGACTAAAGATGAATAGCAAAGAAGTGACAAAGTGATAAAAGTGACCCACTGGCATCACTGTAAATGGTTTCCCACTCTCTCTTTACACAAATGAGGATACACTTCCTCTAAATGCAACATTTCTTGTTAAATTAATTAGTACATAAACATATAACTTGAATGTGTAATAAGACAGTACTAAGAAAAGGTGGTCTCAGTATTTGAATGTCAAAACCATTTAGACCAGGAAGGCTGATAGTGGTACTGGTACTACTAAGGACTCTTTGTGTGCTCTCTTCAGTTAGTTGCAAATGACCTTGGAACTTGATTTCAACTGTGAATGTCAGTGAGTGCAGTGCTTTGTGCAAAAGAAAGAGCCACTGCATTTGGTTATTTTTTGCTGTTGCGAAAATTCCTTATACAAACCACAAGTCAAAAAACCTGTTTGAAAACTAACATATTGTTCGGCCATTTCTAACCTTATCTAAGATATGATTGACAAAGAAAATACCAATTTATTCTGCAAATTAAAATTCTCAAGATTTAATTTACAATATATCTAGTGTACAGTGAAAAACATCCTTTAACCAAATTAATTAAGCATTAAATAAAAGCTGAATAAAGTGACCTTATTTCTAGATTAAAATCAGAATGATAATAAATAAGTTTAAGTAGGTATTCTTAAATGTGCATATAAAGATAGATAAGAATATTAGGAGTTATTATAACATACATATAGCATATAATGTATAGTCACTCAAGACTAGTACTGAAGGTATATTTAATGATTAAAAAACTAATTAGTTAATGATCAATCATACAATTTAAATCCCAAGTGTTTAGGCTTCATCAGTGGTCAAATGATCTAAGGTGGAATTTTCGCAATAGGCTAGACTGCTGATAACGAGGAAGTCAAAGTTCATATCCTGATCTGGTGGTTATTCCTAAACGATTTTCCCCTCTCCTTCCATTCAAATGTCTCAAACTTAATCCCACCACAACACTAACAAACACATTAGCGTAATTACCAGGAGAGTGAACTCTAAGTTGGTAAAAATGTACAGACTCAGTCTTGAAAATAAAACTTACAATGATATAAAAATTTACTAGGGTAAATATGTGTTTTATTTTGAAGCTGGAATTTGTACATTTTTGTCGATTCCCACCCTACACGCCTGTTAATTAGTTTGTTTGTGGATAACCCGAACAGTTGGTGAGAGGCAGTGACAAACACACTAAGACAAAGTGATTGGTGTGTGCTGTCATGGTGGACTGATGTATGTTCCTTGGAAGTGTACTTGAGAAAGTTATTTTTTCCCTGTTTGAATTTACATCATCTTATGCTACAACCACATGATGGTGCTTTTCATTGAAATTCACAATCGTCCTTTTCATTCTGTGCAATGTAACTAGCTATCCATTTGAGATATCTGCACTTTAATTACGTTAATGATGTTGGGTGGGAAAGGTAGAATTTAAAGAAATATAAACACATGCGCATGAAGAGAGAGTGGAAAACCATTTAGGGAAAACCACCCTCGCTACACCTGACCATGATACAAATCCAAATCTCCCCAACATTGATAAATTCTGAGTGTTATCCCTTAGACCATGGGACCACTTATGTGGGAATCATCATAATTATTAAAGTTAGAATTTATTTTATGTTCTCCGCATCTCCCTAACAATCTGGGTTATTTGCATAGGGAGCGTATAGAATTATTTAGGTAAAATCATATTTGTAACCCTGGCCAGGATTCGAACCCGGCAAGTCAATTTCAACATGAGACTTGATACTTTGGTTATGTTTTATGCCTAATGGGGTGAATAAGATAGATAATTATATTGCTGATAATCGTACAATTAAAATGAATAAATTAAAATAAATGAGATGATTTTAAAAGAAACAGAAGAATTGTGACTGGCTAATTAGCTGAGATATCGCCAATCAGATGTTGCGCTTCGATTAAATATTGATAGAACCTTTAATAGTACACGAGTTTGTTGTTTACTGGAATGAACACAAAACTATTTTCTATGACCCTATTCATATATAGACTTGTAAACATAGTTTAAAAGTTGACATTTTCCCTCTGAAAAGTACAAAAATCCACATATTTCTGTTGATCACTAAGAGCTAAATGTCCGGGAAACGAAAGGTGACTGCTATAGGAGCGTAGAATGTATCTTTGTGAATGGAATGATAACATTTAATAAGGGGGAAAGGGGGGGGGGGG
>CABFOV010002186.1:22543-71366 GCA_902141375.1 Timema poppense
GGGGGGGGGGGGGGGGGGGGTCACAACAAATTGTATTGTTATTTATATTTTCCTCCCACTCTGTTCTCCTAATGTCGAACAGCTCCACCCAGGAATGTTATAAGCCCAATTGGTTTCTGGCGTTTAGGAATTTCTGCGTTCCTCAGATCCCTGACCGTAATCAAACATGTACCATGAAAGTGATAGAAACAACTCACCCATTTGGCACAGCAGTGTTGAGTTCATCAAGAAGACTATCAACTGAAGGTCGAATCCTGGACTCCTGAGAGCTTGGAGGCCTCCCACTCAGTGTGCCGGTCGGTGTCCCATTAGAATAATTTACATCTGGTTGAAAAAAAAAAGTCTTGAAGTACACTACTCAATATAGCCAATGGTGCATAGGAAACATAACTGGTTGCAAGGGACTTTGGCCTGTATTTATAGTCAAAATTAGGTCAGCCAATCCCCCATTTGACCTGAACTGCTTGTTATTCGGAAAATGGGAGAATGATGACTACCGATACTAGAATATAAATACAGCCCTTGGATTTAATTACAAGAAGAAATTGAAAGAAAAAAAAATCAAAGTTCATTAACGTAGCCTGAGCAATAAATAATGCAATTTGGTGGAATGGCTGATAAATGGGTTAGGCATATTTTATGTGCAAAAAATAACAAGAGCTGGAATAATCAAAAGTGTTTTCTACTCCCATTTTACTTCACTCTCATCGGTTGGTTCAAATTAAGTTTATTACTAGATTTTATTGTTAGAAAATAACTTAAATAAACAAAAGAGAAACCAAGCGATTATGTTTAGAGGAAATTGGTATAATGTGACGAGCACGACTGAATTTACAACTAAGGGATGTACTTGTGCCCTCAGACTCCATAGAGTAGTATATTTCACCTCTTCTCTCAGTGTATCCGGCGTAGCGGGCGTTACTTAGATCATGCAGTAATGTGTCTAGCTCAGACAAATTGTTGTTCAAGGAGGCCATTTTGACCGGAGGGGACGACTGGGGATACGCCATCTTTGTAGTGGTAACTGTCTCATGTACCACACGCTGGTTCTGGTATGTGGGCTAAAATACAAACAAAAAATACCCATAATGTTGTGTCGCTGTTATACAGTCAAATTTTTATAGTATTATTATTACTAGCACTGCGTCTTACTACCCATTCAGGCTAAATGCACTTACTCTAATGTGTAATGGTAGGGTGATTGTGAGATGAAATAGAGGACCTACAGTTTAACGTGGGATCCGAACCACGATGGAGGCCTGACATTGCACACATTCACAAGTTGTTATTAATACACATCTTGTCTGAGATGAAGAAAGGGTTTGGCATTCATATAAATGTGTGCCGAGCCTGAGGATTGAACGCCGGACCCATAGCACAGAAGTCCGACACCTTATCCCTAGACTGCCAGGTCATCTATTTTTATAGTAAAAGGACCTTTTAGAAAATACAAACATATTTTTTCCAATCAACAATGATAACACTTTACTATATTATTTGTGTTAGTTTATAGGTATATTGATATCTATTAAACGTAAGAGCTGTATATCACATGACTTTACGTTTGAGTAAAAGTAGATAATAGTAACTATTCTAGGTGTCAAACAAGGACCTTCCTATAAAAATTGGACTGTAGATATCATGCAATCACTATAGTAGAGTTCAATAACAGGGTATCCAGCCAAACTGTATTTTTAAATTCCCTGACTTTTCCAGGTTTTACAGATCCAATTTACTTTTTCCCAGACCACTATTTATCGATATTATGAAAATAATTTTTTAAGATCACAGATTAAATAGTATGTTTTTTTTCTAGATACACACACATTGAGTTGTATCACTCAATAAAGGGATTAAATAATTTCTACCTCCGGGGAATCTTAAGTTAAAAATAGATTTCAGTAAAATTGTATTGCGCCATTAAAAGATTGCCTCAAGCAAGAACGATTTAAGATAGTTGGGGGGCAGAGTCATTCTTAGTTCCTTTTACTTAAAATGTAGGCCTAGTCAAATTTTGAGCATGTGAATAATCATGACTCAACTTTAGCTAAAGACACGTGGCAGAAGGGTAGAAAGACACATAACTCACTTGTTGACCTTTAGAAGTGATATAAATTTGCTCAACATGGACAATGGTATGAAAGTGATTTTAGGTAGGTATTAACTGGAAGAAAAGTGTTATTTTGACTATTGTGAATCAAAATATGAGGCTTTATATAGACGAAATGTAAAATTTCCAGAAATTTAATAAAATTCCACGACTTTTCCATGACTTTTCCCTGATCAAGCAAATTCCCAGACAATTCCGTTTTCCAGGTCGCTGGACACCCTGAATAAATCGCTAAGATAACTAAACAAACCCAAATGGAACTTTTTTTTTAATATGTACTTTTATTATTATTATTATTATTATTATTATTATTATTAGCACCGCGTCTTACCACCCGTTCGGGTTATACGCACTTACGCTAATGTGTAATGGTAGGGTGGTTGTGAGATGAAATGGAGGACCTACAGTTTAACGTGGAATCCGAACCACGGTGGAGGCCTGGCATTCCCCAAATTCACAAGATGTTTTTTCAAACAATATTAGGTGTTTTGGTCAGCATGAAATACATTCAAGGTTGTTTTAAATCAGGCGTTGCTTAATTGAAGCAGTTTTTGATAATAATCTACCATATATTTGCTATAAAATAGGGCTTTAGAAAGTTTAGCATTTATTACCTTCTGTGAACATTAAAAATTTTTAGATTTCAAAATAAATACAATTTTATCTATTTAAAATTTGTACATAATTTGCATTCATCCCACACCCCTAGCGCTGCACTTTAGCATGATTCAAGTAGAATGTGCTCTAATTCCACTTTAAACAATTTGGACATCAATACAAACATTTCCATTGTGGATATTTCTGTCATAACCCACTTGAAAAGTTATTATTTTCTGGAAAAGAAGACTGAGATGTATATGTAAACAAAACTTGGTATGGATTGAAATTCATGTTTAAGTTAAAAAAACATAGAATAAGTTTGCTTTGCAGCAGTTTTCCATTAGTTTGTATGGTTTGTTAGTTATGTATGTTAACACACTATACATTATAAGAATAGGGTCTTATTGAAATTCATCCCAAATGGATGAGCTGACGTAGGTTTTCTTCTTCGAAATTTAGTACGAGACACACAAAAAAAGTAACAAAAGGGGGTATGAACTTTTGGTGTCAAATATTTTTATAATTATTCTAACAAATAATATTATTATATATATAATTACAACTGTGAGTTAAAAGAAACAAATGCCATTCTCTTGTAGGTCGATGTTGACCTATCATCAACAATAATTTATCATTTCCCAACAACACCTACTAAGCGAGAAAGTGGGCATAGTTCAACATTAAAACCACCTTAATTTGAAAGAGCTTAGTGTAATTTAGTAGCCATTTCAGAGGGAGTTTGGTGGCAATTAACTTAAAGAGAAACTTTTGACTTTGGAAACAACAATGGCTTGTAGCCAGACCGGTCAATAATAGGGACAGTTGCCTCAAGAAGTCTGTGTAGGACAACCAAACAACTTTTTTATGTGTGTGTAAGAAACAGAGAGGATTTTTTTTTTATATAGCAACCTGCCTTTCTACCCTTTCGGGTTACATGTTTATGTACTAATTATGCTCATAGTTTTAAGAATTAGGGAGGTTGGTTATATTTATAGAAAATGTACGCGAATTTGCATGGAGGGAGAGTGGAAAACAATTTTAGAAAATTCCTCCCAGTACACCGAGATTTGAGCCTCTATCTTCCATCATTGACACTAGTCTACTGCGAGAGTAGTGCCTTAGACCAGAGTGCCACTGAAGCAGGTTCAACATAATTGACCATTATTCTCATATAAAAGGCCAAATAGTCAATTTCACGAAAAGACCCAATTTAATGTTATCACATTTGTGTAAAATACATTTTAAAATACTACAATGAACCTTAAATATTTTGATATTCCATGTCATGTGCTATTAAAATGTTTGTAAGAACACCTTTCAAAATATTTTAGTGTCAACTTAATTACTGTTCCTGCCCCTCTCAATCTTCTGTTTCATGAAACCAATAAAATGTCCCATACCCTGTCTCAATCGAGAGCGAAGAGAGGAGGGGGGGACACACGATTGCACACTATATGGAGATAGGAAGCTATTTTAAAATGTGAAGTGGATCATATTATTTTGAAGTTGCGTAAGGAGATTTGACCAAAGTGATTTGGCATGAGCCCTTGGACAACAAACGAGTCCATTGAGATAAGATGCCAGGAATATCAGGCAGAGAAGAACTAATATTAGGAACCACTTCCAAAAGTGAGATAAACCTCAACATACAGTTTTATAACCACATAAAGGGGTAGTACAGTAGGCCTGATATTTCTCAAAGTATAGTTTAATGTTGAGAAACACTAATATATGAGATTTGTTTACCGATCTCTTGAATATTTTACATTATCTATGACTTGCAAAGCAAACTTGTATAGTTGAAAATAAATTAACAGGTGCAAAAATGTATAGGCTATCATACATAATTATTTGGTTGCAATTGTACCCAAATTTTCATCGCATTTATTAAATTGTGCTTAATGTGAAATAATTAACTTATAATAATTATTATAATTTTACAAAAGTGTGATAATAAAATTAATAGTAATATTAAATAATAATATATTTTATTTGCTTCAAGTGTTCACATGGTCTAAGGCGTCACTCTCGTAAAAATACTAGACTGCCGATGACAGGAGGATCGAGGTTGGAAACTCAAGCAAGTGTTTCGAGGATGTTTTTTTTCCTAAATGGCTTTTACACTCTCCTCCACTCAAATACGGGTACACTTCTTCTAAATGCAACTTTACTCAACCCTAGTTCATTAGAGTAATTAGTACATATGCCTATAACCTGAACAGGTAGTTAGATGCAATGTATGAGCCTTGCAAATTATCAGTGAAATCTGATAAAAATATATTTCAAAAAGTTTAGCATATTTATTTATGAAAATGGCCTTATTTCCGAAACAGGCCAAATCTAAAATCTATCACTTTTTGTAGGTATAAAAATGGAATAGTTTGTAATTATTATTTTTTATCTAATTAAGGACTATAAATGCACTCTTTGTTTGACAAATAATGTGTTTTTTGGATGTTGGTTTTTTCTATAATGTTTTCTGCTGTCTAGGAACAATCAATGTTTATAATAAAAACTAATTGATATTGTATGTATAAATGCCAAAGGTTTCTCAACAAAGGGGCATCTTAAATAGATGTGGGACAGCAACACACAAAATAACAGCTATTTCCAACTTGGCAGTTCACCACTAGGCCATGTCTTTTTTTTTTATGAACGCAATAACAGCCAGACGAGTTGCCAAACTCTTAACATTTTGGAACTATCCTAATAAAAATGACGCTAAGGAGATGACATATTAGACAAGAAAAGAACCACAGGTGTAGGTTTTTTTTCTATACAAAAAACATTTATCATAAGATGATTTTGCTAGAGTTCATAAAATGAAGCTTTGATGTATTATATCAAAAGTGGACATAGATTTGGTAGTCTGAAAATTGCTAGCTATTTTGTTGAGAAGGGGCTGTGGTCAACTGGCAGAATTAAGTGAGCTTGCATGTTAGGATCAGACCTGGGAAGCTGGGGTTTGTTTCTCGATTTTGTTTTGTCATTTGAATTAATTCATTTCCATCAGATTAACTAGCTTAAATTACACCAATGAAGTATAGTAATGCTACATGTTGTACTATGAGTCGGCAACCTTCAGTTCTTTGAACATGTAACTGTGGCTCTTTGAACATGTAAATGCAACTTTTTGAATATGTAAATGCGTACATGTACGACGAGCGCAGTGGGTGATGTGAATATAACATAGGTTTCAGCATAGGCTGCAAGTTCTTCTCAGTTTAGTTCACCAGTTAAGAAGCAAAAATCACATTAATTCATACTTAATTGGATGTTTGTTTCATTTTTTTTAATAAAACACCTTACCACTCTATTTTATTTCTTAAAAAGACTGCTTGAGCTTAGGTTCAGATTATTATTTTTTAACTAGCATAGATCAAAAATGGCTTTTCACTCAAATAAAAGTAACCGACTCTTGGTCTATGATCTCACTTAAAAAAAAAGAGAAAATAGGCATAAAATGATTAAATGACCTACAAAGTGTGTCACACGAATTTCAGATATTTTTTTTTACAAAAACTTATTTTACCATTGTTGGTAAACTTACTGTGGCAAATCCAAATAATTAAGAATATATATTTATTCAAAGTTAAATTCGAAGGGAAAAAAAAGTAAAAAAAGGAGAGAAAAAGGAAAGAAAAGGGGTCACCCCAAAATTTTCTTATTTACTTTAAAAAATAAATGATAAGGAACTCTGCAAGGACTTTCTCGCTCTATTGTTTAAAAATTGAGATATTTACTCAAAACGCGTAATATATGTTAAACAAAATAATATACACTAGCAAACCCAAGAATAAATTGCACTATACTTGGGTAAAACCTTTTTTGAGTCCTGGTTTTAAATATTATAATTATAATTTTACTTTTAAAGAATTATGTCCTCATTTGTGTGTTTGGACCAATAAAAAAGATCGATATTGGGTCCACAAGGCTCAACACTTTGTATTAAAATTTAGACTTACAGTTAATTATTTTACTTTTATTAGGTGTTGCAATGCGATGACCTGAAAATGTGCTATTAAATTTCTCATTTATAAATTTTAACCAATAAAAAATGTAAATATTGACTATTGAGTCTAAAATTAAGGAGATAGATCACTGTTGCACAAACATTTACCCTGAGCGGTTAAAGGAAAAAGAAAATAAATATTTGCCAATATCTCTGAAACTATTTGTTTTATAAAAATATATTTCAAATAAAAGTGTATTTTTAATAGTGCTACAATTTTGCAATGATAAGTTATTTAGTATTTCAAATAGTTGCTGAGATACAAGAATTTCTACTTATGTAAAGTACCCTAAAAGTAATTTTTATAGGAAAATGAAAATGGCCATTTTATTTATAATCTTAACCAACGTCTAGGAACACATTTTAATCAAAATAGCTAGAGCTGATTTTGATAAAATCAAATTTTTTCTATTTTCACTTTTTATTAATCTACTCTTAATTTTAGGGTTAAACAAACACACAGCCAGATGGCATTGCAAAAACCACGATTTATGGTTTGGGGGGTCATGAGATGTCGACATCCATCAACATTTCGAGTCATATTTCTTTTACGATTGCAATACTTTATCTTAAGTGTATGAAATGTTTATATATATTTATATATAATTGCGTTTAGTTAAAAGTTTTTGGTTTTATATAAATATGTTTCAAATAAAATATGTGTATTATAAATAGCCCTACATATTTGCAATGATAAGTAATTTCATATCTCAAAGAGTTACGGCGTTATGATAAAAAAATAAGAATGTATGCATTAGATCGGGAGCCTTAAAGTCATTTTGCCGAAATATTGAGAGTAGCCATTTTGTTTGGAATATTTATAAATGTTTAGAAATGAAATTTAATCAAGATCGTTAGAGCCGATTTTGAGAAAATTGATTTTTCTCTCTTTTTGCCCTTTAATTTTAGGGTTAGATATCCAATTCCATAAAAAAAAAACCGCAGGGCAATCTTATGAAAACCCTAAATACCAAGTTTTAGCCCGATCGGTAAAATAGTTTAGGCTCTCGTCGGAGGCACAGGCAGACGGACAGACAGACAGAAATTCAAAAACAACTTTTTCGGATTTAGGGTGTCATGAAACGTCAACATTCATCAAAATCTTGAGCTCGATTTTTTTGATGATCACAATACTTTCTCTAACTGTAAGATAGAAATAAAGTAAAGTTGCTATAGAGGAGCAGCTGCCAAAAAAGCTGGCTAACTTTATGTCAGTGCTACGAGTTTTTTACTCTGCGACCACTCATTCCCAGACAACATCCTATCCCATGCCCTATTTCTTACCGTCATGACGCGTATCACAAGTTTTAAAGCAGGTCACTGATCTCTTCTCTAAGAGAGTGGATGAGATGATCGGGTGTTAAAAACACACAAACACATGACAAAAAAAAAAGGAGAAAAAATAACAACCATCACTAGTAGCCAGTTTCAGAAGACTGTCAGCGCTGACGTTAGTTAGTGGCACCTTGTTCAAAGTTACAAACCAATTATCAGAAAGCAGTCATAAATAAAAACAAACTGATAGTAATTAATTAGAGAAGAGTATTGCATAACCTCTTTGATTGGAATGCTTCCAAAGAGTTGGGGTATAGAAAAAAGGAGAGCAATATTAAAAAAAGAATTATTGTGAATAAGTTTTAAAATAATATATCATTGAATAAAATAGTTTATACATTGTATTAAGAATAAACATATATTAATAGCGTAAATACATAGTTCCACCCTTCCTTTTCACTAGTTATAAAATATAAATTTACCCTTTTATTGTTTATTTATTTGAGGTATTTAACGTGCATTTTCTGAACCATCAGCATATGAGAATTTCTAGGAGCGATAGCGAAAGGGCCTACCAATTTTGAAGGAAAAGGTATTTTCCCATACCTTCCAGAGTTCCTTTAAATGCCACAATTGACATGGGACTGATGGCCTTACTTTCCCTCCGAAGGAAGTTGTGCTATTGATTTTTATCGCTCAAGAAATATCCGTCGACCTGGGCTGGGTTTGAATCCACAAAAATCGGGTCCTGAGGCGAGCACTTCACCCCAAGACCACCAAGGTCGACTAATTATTATTTGAGGCAGTGTTTTTGCAAATTTTTATACCTAATAAAACTTTTTTTTTTGTATAAATAAATAAAAATATTGCTTCAGTAGAAACAGTTTAATTTTCTTCAAACGATGATATCAAAGGTTGTTGAATATCTGTCAAAAGCATAGCAACATTAGATGACAAACTTTTTAAATGAAGAGAAAAAGTAGAATCAGTGCGATAAGGATGTAAAGTAATTCCACGCTTGGACCAAGAATTATATTTTATTTTTGAGGTGGAACGCAGGGGCCCTGGCTGAGGATGGCACGTGGCGAAGTTTCCCAAAATAAGATGGTAAAGATTTTTGGTTTTTAATAAGGACCCCATCTTTAGGCAATTTAAAATTTTCAAAACATAACTGAGTTTGTTTGTAGGGTGATGAATTGTGTAAAACCCCAATAATCTAATAGTTTGGGCATTGGGTGGACATTATTTTTAGTAATAATACTTGCTCAAACACTCAATTTTGGCAATTCACTCAGCACTTCAGCACATATTAAGAGGAAGAAACACAATAAAAAATAAGCAAAAAATTAGCACTTCTCCGACTGAGAGGGATTAATATTTCTTTATGTACTAAATATTCAAAGATATGGGTGGCAAGAAAGAATTTCATTGGTCTCCACAACGTTGGACGTTGTACGCCAACTTCGAACAATTCCACCAACATAAACACTAATAAACTAATAAACACACACACACATATAATACATTACTATGGTTGAGTTTTTTTTTATATAGAGAGCCACTTTAGTTACAAAAGGTTCATGTATGATCCAAAGTTGATTCAAGGTTACTTTGTATATTTACTTATTTTGGTGGGATAAAAGGTCCTCAAGAATGAATTTTCGACTACTGTTCTATTCAGTATGATTATGGTACAAAATAATACCTTTCAGAACATGCTTCCAAAATCAGGATACAGAATTTACTAAGTGTGCTGGTCTAAGGTTGTTAGTTTGTAAGTCAATTGATAATAATACAACCTTGTGTTTAAAAATCTAATATAAAATATGTTCCCCAGTACTAATAAAAACCAAATACAACCCAAGCATCAAATCTGGAGTATCAGGACACAATAAGAAGACAAGAGGTTTCACGGTTTGTTGGAGACTCACTGAGCAGCCAAATCAAAGGTTCTCTCAGTCATTTCTACGGATTGTTTTTGGCAAGATCTTCATAACGAAGAGCCTGCTGAGCCAGTCAACAGTTCTACCTATAGATCCTTCCTCCCCCCTTTCCCATAAGCTTAATTTTTACTGCTTCAATGCTAAAATTAAAAATTGGCTATAAGATGTGGCGTTGTTCCATCTTGTTACACATAAACGATGGACCTCTATGGGAAGCACCTGTGATCTCCGGCAAATAGGCGTACAATGCCGTATAACTGGCCGTAAAACTAAACAGACTTTCCAAAAATATATATAATTTGCCAAATCTTGTGCAAATAACTATACATTTTAGAATCAAATATTTCAATTCTAATTAAAAATTACAAATAAGCAGATATATGTATACTTGGGAATTGCGCTAACATAAAAGAATGAAACTCAAGAGGTTGTAAAAAAAAAAATACATGACAGGCAATGATTACTATTATTCAGTTTGTAAGTTGATTTAGTTTTGTTTTCTGTATCGAAATATCAAACAGAGAATATGCCACACTATAATCCTACCACTTGTTCTTTACAGGTGTGAAGCGTGGATTCTCAATCTGTACCAAGAGAGTAATTTAAGCATTTACGAAGAGTGTGTTGATAAGTTGTTTGGGTGTAAGAGGAATGAATAAACAGGAGAGTGGAGCATGAAGAACTTCATGATTTGTATGCATCCCCCAAACAAATTCATGATAATCTAAGTGTGCAGGCTAAGATGAGACGGTCATGTGGGACGTATGGGCGATGATGACAGGCGTGTACACAGCATTTTAGTTGAGAAACCTGAAGATACAAAACCTCTCGGTAGACCAAGACATCAATGGAATGTTAAAATGGATTTGATAGAGGTTGGGTGTTAGGCTAGTGATTGGCTGGAAGTGTCTCGGGATAGGGTTGAATGGTGAGCTTCTGTTCTTCTGGCGGCCCTTAACTTCCCAGTTCCGGCCTTAGAGTTAGGTAGTTAAGCAGCTAAATAAAGGGATTGTTAAAAATTAGCAGAAGATCCTCCACCCTAATTTATTCACCTATTAAAATGCATATATTAACTGTTTTTAATCTTTTTTTACTTCACCAGAATTTTTTTTAAATTTTTAACGTGTGTAAAGTAAAATAAAAATTATGACATGGCAACTGTTGCATTTCCTTGTACCTCTTTGTATCACCTACACCTATGAAAGAATCGCCTCAACATTGTATCTTTAAACATTGTTGAAAGTTGGCAGACGATGCCAAGGTGTACCCGAGAGCCACAATTAGTTGATTAAGTGTGTCATATGACTTCACTAAATGAGGAGCCCGGTGCCGTGGTTAGCATAGAAAAACTTCATAAATGCAGAAATAACACAATAATCACCTACTAGGAAAAAAATTAACATTTTAAAGTGAAAGTTAAAAAAAAAATTGTGTTTACATTTTATTTTGAGGATATTGTGATTATGAATGATGTCACAAACTAGCCCTGGCAATCATGTAATATTTTGTTACAGGTTTTACTAAAAGAGGTGAGGGCTCTTTATTCAATTTAGTTTAACATGATTATAATGGTTTGTTTCTATCTCTTTAAACATATTTGATTAAAAATTACTCTATTAAAATCAATTTCAAAAAATTTATATGCTTTATTTTTTCTAAAAGAACGCAACAGTGAAACACTCCTCACTAATTGGATTGTGAGATGGTGTTTGGTTTACTTATTGTTTGTGCACCATAGGTTGTATTTACCTTCTGTACATTTTAAAATAGCTGTTTACCGGTTCTTAATATTTAGTGCTGTCATAAAAAACAGCTAAACCATGTTTCCACAAAACATATCCTGCCATTCTAAGTCAAGGTTCATTACAAGTTAAGATGAACATGACTATAGCAGGACAAGGGGAAAACACTATGATATCAAGATTATGTAAAAGTTGAGGTGAACATGACTATAGTATTATTATTATTATTATTAGCACCGCGTCATACAACCCGTTCGGGTTATACGCACTTACGCTAATGTGTAATGGTTAGGTGATTGTGAAATGAAATGGAGGACCTACGGTTTAACGTGGAATCCGAACCACGGTGGAGGCCTGGCATTCCTCACATTCACAAGATGTCTTGTCAGAGGTGAAGGAAGAGTTTGGTAATCAGATAAATCTTTGCCGGGACCGAGGATTGAACCCCGGCCGCCAGCATAGAAGTCTGACACCTTACCCCTAGACCGACAGGTCACCCCATGACTATAGTAGGACAAGGGAAAGTACAACGATGGCGTTAAGGTTATATACAGTACAAGTTAAGCCAGTCCCTACTGTTAACAGCGACGATATGACGGTACAGCTTTGACCGATGTCTGAAGAAGTGTCCACCGCCGCGATCTATTCTCGGCGCACTCACGTGCAAGAGACGACGGGCGCAAGGCCGGGACACGCACACGCGCCTTCCCTGGGCGCGAACCACAACTCGTGGTAGACCACACACGTATTATCATTATTTATCACTAATGTCCCATTCAAGTGGGCGATCTTTTAGTACTTAATTAATTAGATTTAGAGAAACGTGTAGCAAAATAATCATAGCAGCTATCAGATTAACAAGCGAAGTAGCTACTACGAACTATTCTCTGCGATTTAAGGTCAGTTTTTTCTACAGTTTTAATATCAAAACTTTTTTGCCCAAAATAAATAAAATATTGATCCAGTGGAAATAGAAGAAATAGTAATAGAATAGTTTCATTTTCTTCACGTGGTGATATCAACAGTTGATGAATATCTATCAAGCACGCTTTGAAATTTAATGACAAATTTTTCTCCACATTTAAAAAATTCATCTATGGCGCTATATTCAACAACTATATCATCACCATATGAAGAAAGTTAAACTCTAGGTTGTTACTGGAGCAATTTGATTTATTTTGGATGAAAAAAGTTTTTATATTCAAATTGTAAAAAAACACCTTTACTTGAGGCCAAGTTTTTATATTCAAATTGTAAAAAAAACACCTTTACTTGAGGCCCCTACACGATCAGTCAGACTGTCAGTATTATTAAAGTAGTAATTAATACTGACTGACTGATTATGTAGAAGCAGTACTGATGGACTTATGGATGGACTTACGAAAATACTGATGTGATCTGAATTTTCTGATCACATCAGTCTCAGTCCATCAGTCTTGGAAGTGGCGGGAGAAACTGACAGTAGTATTGACCGTGTGTATGCTCGTCAGTATAGCCTTCAGTCTCAGCAGCAAACATAGACTGCCCACGTGTTTTTCTTATCAACCATGTTATTGCACGTTGCATGCAGGATCTGAGACTGATACAAATAATGACATGAGGACTGACCATGTACGGTCTTGTTGTAAATACTGATTTATACCGTCAGTCAGACTGTCAATCTAGGACTACCTGTCTGACTGATCGCGTAGGGGCCCTATTAAAGTAATTGCAGTGTTTATTATTTCTGACGTTTATAGGCGCGTCATTAGCACCAGGGGCCGTGTTCACTCGTACCTGGCATAATTTGACACCATATAAAATCTAAATTATGGCCCGACCGTAACACAAACCAAAGTCTATCATCAGAGGTGGAGGAAGAGTTTTGGCTCGTGTCGGTTTGGAAGATATTTGTTTACGAGAACACTCAAAGGGACTACACAGGGGATGGAATGATAACAGCAAGAAAGACGTTGAGAGATGTAGTATGGGCATTTGGGTCGTATCGGATGTGGGGGAGGGGATCTTCCCATACCCGCTGACCCCCCCTTCCCCCCCAGGCCCGCCAACCCGAAAGTAGTTTTAAGAACTCTTCATTTTCTTACTGGTACACTTCAATGTTATAAAATATCGTAGTGCGTGCACGCACGGTGTCGTACTACCCATCCAAACTGCCCACATATTTACACTACTGGGAGAGGAATGAAAAAAGTAAAATTTATATTAAATAATAAATATACATATAATTATATTTACATAGCTGAGGATAGTGAGAGTCCTAGCGGCGGTCGTAGATAACAGAGATGAACATGTAATGATCAACTGAGGATAGAGAGAGTTCTAAGCGGCAGCCGCACATACCAAAGATGAACATTAATTATAACGATCAGCTTGTCAATTTCGCGGAACCTGTTTGAAATGAAGGGACCCCCCCTCAGCGACCGATTCGAAGGCCGCTCGGAGCACAAACCGCTCGTTATGGACGTCTTATAAACATCCCCAGCAGATATAAACTAGGCCAGAGCGGAGGAAGACCACAGTAAACACGCGGAGGAACAGAAATGGCCAGTAGCGGCGTCTATAAATAGGTAGCATGCGATATTTTAATATCCTCCCTCCCCCCTTTCTCCCGAGAGACAGACCGGGGCGGAAGTGAGAGCTGGACCAGACGTTGATTTATTCGGCGGGCACGTTCGAGCGAGGCCAGCGTTCGAACCCGGTGAAATGGTCCCACAAAGATCTCACAGCCTCGTCTTCTAGCAACAAGTCTGACACATTAACTCAAGTCAGCAGAGTGTCTGCCTACCGGGTCCTGGCTTTAATTCCCAGCGATGAATTAACGGCGTTTTGCCTGTGCTAGGTTTAAGTTTAGTTTTTAGTTGTTTGTAAGTAGTGTTCTGATAAAATCCGTGTTATTAAGTGGTCGCTCAAGGCGCATTTCAACAAAATGCAATTTTTTTAAGTGGTAAAGAATTATTACTACTAATATTAAATACCATTAGTAATTATTTCCTAACAAAGAAATATTTCTGAGAATTATTTATACAATACAGAATACAACTGGGATAGCTTGGAACCCTCGAGCCGGCCTTGGGTATAATTAGTAGGTCCAGAAAGTGCACGTTAAGGTGGGGTGGTGGGAATTGCGAGTTGAGGGAAGTAATTTATAAGTTTTATAGCAAAAAAGTTGCTTTTTACATATTAAATAAAATATTGCTCCAGTAAAAAAAAAAATAGTCTAATTTTCTTCACACGGTGATATCAACAATTATTGTTGAATATCTGTCAAAAGTGCCCTGGAATTTAATGAAAAATTTTCCTTTTCATTTAAAAAGTTTGTCGTCTAATACCGTTATGCTCTCGACATATGTTCAAACTGTTGATTTCACCATGTGAAATAAATTTAACTGAAGCAATATTATATTTATTTTGGCCAAATAAATGTGTTGATAGAAAAATGTGCAAAAACACTGACATTTTCTCGAGTCCCCTTCCATTCCCACCTTAAATACCTTAAATAAAAATAAAAACCCAGCAATGTATCACCGCCGGCAGATCTGTCAGTCTCAATTAATCATCCTGGTGGCCCGGGCGTGAACCGTCAGACACTTGACATGTGTCTTTTAGCCTGGTTGTCTGACGGTTCTAATCAGACAAGCTCGAGCCTACAAGTGCAGCGCAGAGAAAAAGCACGCGACATTTTCATTTGTTTTAATCTGTTCGTTTGCCTGCCTGTATCAACTACTATATATAATATATATATATATATATATTACCGCAGAGGACGTGCATCACAAAACGGTCGTATAAAAGATACCCAACCTTACCTCACCCCACACACCACCTCTCAACACATTGAGAGCGAGGAGATTTGGCGACAGCACACACGCGCTCGCGCACACACAGAGCTAAGATAAAGCTTTTCTCCATAAGACCTGCAGGGCAAGGTTGAAATATTTTTGAGTAAAACTTTATTTATTGAAAATACATGTTTTTATTTATTGAAAATACATGTTGGAAACAATACATAAAACATTATTTACAACAACAAAAAACTGTGACCTGTGTAGCTTTAAAAAAAGATTTGTTGCACGTAGCAGAAAATGCCATACAAAACTGTAAACAATATGGCTGCGCAGTTCGTAGTTTTGTAACAGATAACGCTGCTAATATGGCAAGAATGAAACATGAGTTGGGAAAATTTGGCAGTGTTGGTTTACAAGATATAATAACCTAGAGATGTTCTGCGCATTTGCTGAATTTATTTGCACATGACATATAAGTTCCTGGGATTAAAGAACATACTAAGCAAATAATAAAATATTTCAAAAATTCACATTTTCCTCCAGTTAAGTATTAACAAGCTGAAGGAAAATCACTTATTCTTCCTCAGGATGTTCGTTGGAATAGGCTACACTGGCTGACTGCATAGTCATTTCTTGAAAATTGGTACATTTTGTTAAAAGTTGTGGTGATAATCGAGCTGAAAATGATGTAAATATTGTATCTAAAATTAATAATATGAATGTTAAAGCAAATGTTCAAAATAACTTGGTAAAGTTGAAAAAAGTAGCTGTTACTTTAGACAAAGTACAATGCACCATTGGCGAAGCAGCTGAAATATGGCTGTCTTTGCTAACAGAGTGCGAAGTTGAAAGAGAAACTGAAGATGAATTTAAACATTTTCAAAAACGATTTGACATGGCATTGACACCTTACCATATTTTAGCAAACCTTTAAGACCCACGTTTTAGAGAAATAAAAATTAGTCAAGAGCAATATAGTGGCTAGCCCTATAAAGCTATGTACACACTGGACGATTATCGGCCGACGCGAGTCGCTTGACAAATTCCTCGATCAAGTCAGGCCGCCGACTTTTCCAAGACAAAAGTCTCCACCGATTGTGCCTGTCCATATAGAGCAGCAACATTCACTGCCGACATCTAGTAAAAGTTCTTCTAGTGATTGAAATTGTGATGGATCCCTTAACCACTGCTGGCATGTAATTTAAAATACGCGCAAAAACGTAAAAGGCGATGGTGGAAAAGGGAATTGTTTTAAAAAGGGGGTGAATCAAGGGACGAATTTGATGTCCGAACTATTATTAAACGATGAAACCTCATTCAAAAACTTTCTCCGAATGACTAAATCGGATTTTGAAGAGTTTCTTACTATGGTAGCGCCTATAATTACCAAAATATGTACTAATTTTAGGGACCCCATCTGTCCAGAAGTGAGGTTAGCAGTGACTCTCAGATATTATGCCCTCTTCGGAATTGAGTCTTGAGAGACTTGATTCTTTTAACAATCTCTTCTTCCTCGCAATTTAGATGCTCTGCAATTGCTCGCACTGCATTCCCCTTTTGTTCCTGTCGCGATACTCTTTGGAATTAACTTGCCACAGAGAAGGGGCTGCATGGAGCAGTTCTATTAAACGTAGAAAATTTTCTTGTGTCCACATTATTCTATGGAAAAAAAGTAATCAAAACATACGTGGCAATTCGGTATTTTATAGCATGTACAAGGTAACTTAAATTATCATTATTTTTAACTAAATTTAATATCTGGTGGACTCAGGTTGTTACCCTCAAACTAACAAAAATTGATTTTTTGATGATTATAATTACTGCAGATAGCTATTTAAATATAAATATTTGTATATGTTTAAATATATTTAAATATAAATAATGTATTTAAATATAAATAATTTATTTAAAATATTTGTTGATTATATACAAATATAATAACCAAAATATTGAGACCAGGGTGTTGACTGCTCGCTTGCATATAGTCTCAAACAAACAAAAGTCGGCCGACTGACAACACTGTGTACACATTGGCAATGTTTTCCATTCCAGATGGAAGACTCGACGACAGCAACATTCTTTTAATAATCCGCCGCTCGGCAGTCGGCCGATTCTGGCTCCGCCCCCTCGACGATAAATATCGTCGAGCAACATCGTCCAGCGACTCGCGTCTGCCGATAGTCGTCCAATGTGTACTAAGCTTAAGACAGTGTGAGCTCAAAAATGATGGACCTTGTCAAGCAATTGCACAGTGCATTAGCATCATCTGCCGGAATTGAACAGCCGTTTTCTTCCTTTGGATTAATATATTCGAAAATTAGAAATAGATTAATTACAGTAAAAGCATATAAACTCGTGGAAGTTTTTTCCACCACTAAATAGTAAATAAACAAATTACTCTTTTGATATGATATTTAAAGAAGACCCATAACAATTTTATAAATATAAAATGTTTGATTTTATTCAATTTAGTTTATATTTTTAGAACGTTTAAAATATTTTAACTGTAGAAAAATGTGTAAAACCATCTATGAGTAAGCTTGTGTAAAGTTTTGTTCTTAATTATGAATACTAAGCCTAGTTACTAAATAAATATAAACATAAATTTCTTATAATTAGAAGTTGTGATGTTGAAAACTTATTCTTTAGATGTTATGATAAGGGAATTTTCCATTTTGTATTAAATAAACGTTTGTTTCATTGTAGTTTTGTTTAGTTAAAGACTTTAAAAAAATGTTTTTAAACATAACAACTCTGCCTGCAGTATCCTCAGCAATGATACTGGGTGCATCACCCCACTCATGGCCGTAGAGCACATATATTGGGAAGGGTGTGTGTATCGCCCCCCCGCCCTTAACAGACACCAAGCCAAGTCTAGGAATTCGCACTTTTGGTCGATTAGGGGATAATTATTTGAACGGACTGATGCAATAGATATATCCTCTCAAGTTTATCGTTCATCAAGTTGACGCATCTGTGGTAGAATGGTCAAAAACAGTGGTTATAAAACTGTGGTCCGCAGAATGGACCACAAAGGGGGAGGGAGGGGATCCAGATGATTGTTTGAGGTGACATGACACGTATTTCCACGTAACAAGATTGGGATCGGCGACGCTACGAGATGTCAAAGTTGGTGATGTATGCGCCTGGGGATAGGCAAACAAGCAACACATGCAGCACGTCAGGCAAACCAATACAGACATCCCCTTCCTTATCTGTGGGTGCTGGTCAGCCGATTCAATGAACGTTACTAGTCAAAACGGACATGCAGCAGTGGACATAAAATTATAAAACCTAAATTCACAAACCCTAAACTATATTCCTTAACTTCATAACACCTAACTGTATAAGACCTAACTTTATAACATCTAATTTGATAACTACTAACTTCACTAGAGCTAAAATTCATTTTTCATAGATTACTTTAAAATACCCTTAACTGTTCAAACAGGCAGTGGGATCTAAAGGCACAAGAGCTAAACTTCACAGGGCCTAATTTCACTGGACCTAACTTGATATGGCATGCCGGTATAAGGCCTAAAACAACATTATTTTTAACACGCTGATAGTAACACAGACAAAGGCGCCAGTCTTGTCCTGTCTAGTTTTCTGAGCAATGGGAGGTTAGAGTTCAGATCCTGCTGGGTGTATTGCGCTCGTCAAGTAAGAACAGGTGCCTCTCATTTATCTTTTATTTGCTAACCGTCTTGGATTACGACAGTCGTTTCAATGTTTATGAATGGTTTGAGTTGAACATCAAGATATAAAACATACTTTTCAAGAAAAGTGGTTTAATAAACATGGCCACAACACTTGGAATGTGGAATAATGTCAAGCTCAACTAGACTAGTTGACCGCTGACAAGGAAATTGGGATTAGAATCTCAGCCAAGCGTAGCTAGGTATTTTTCCTAGCTATAATGTATCACTCTTTTCAAGCAAATGTGGAAACATTTCCACTTAATTATTTTTCTCTCAGTTATTTTAAAATAGTGAAATTAAATGCGGATAGTTCTAACGAGAAGTAAGATAAAATATCTGACAGGTAGGATTGCCTCAATGTTAACCTCGACTGACGTACTCAGATTTTATTTAGGAAGTTAATACTAGTCATCTATCCTGTTCAAGTATGTTAGAAGTTTTTTCACACTCATTTGTCTACTCATCCTTTCTGCACGTATTTCACCGTATTTAAAATAAAAATATATTAAACATTTACTGTAGGGACATAATTATTATTAACTCAAATTGAAAATTTTACTGTGCAATAATTGTTGCCCATAATTTTTGCCACCCGTATAACGTATTTACTAGCACGCGCGGGCTATCCACATATTTATACAATGGTATAAGAAAGAGAAATGTAGAATTTAGAGGAAAGGGCCTCATTTGTGTGGAGTAAGGGCCAGTTTCATAGTCAAATTTAGTACGCCTCAAGTGCGGCGTTACACTAAGTACAAGACGACACCTACCTAAACTCGAATGGAATGGGCCGTTCTCGCATAGGAAACTGGCCCATTCCATTTGAGTTTAGGTAGGTGTCGTCTTGTATTTAGTGTAGCACCGCACTTGAGACGTACTAAATTTGACTATGAAACTGGCCCTAAGAGTGAAACAATTTATTTCAACTCACCCTCAGCTAAGTACCCTTGACTGGAATTTAAACCCGGTCTCCCCGTCTCCAACAATTCAACCTATTGTCTGGATTATTCAATTAGCAATGCAGTCTACAGTGCGGGGATTGAGGGAACAAAGCAACTCTCATTATTAGGTGCTTGTGTTTTATCAGCTTTGTTTCGTAACATATGACATTAGCAAACTTCACTTATTTGTTGAATTAATTAACGAGTTATTCTAATAAAAATACATATTATATATTATTATATTTTAATCGTCGAAAGTCTTGAGAGCCGCATCAATCACATAAATAGGTACAGTAGTCTCGTGGCTTCTTTGGTGCTGACCAACAGCTCATGGCTGACTTCTGACAGCTGCTAAACACATTGTTTTTGCAGATCACATGCTTCGGCGTAAGGATCTATAATTTGGTCTGGTAACTTCCAACTAGTCAGCTGTCAGGCAGCACCAAAGAAGCCATGGGGCTACTGTAGCTTATATACTATTTATAAAATGTGAGATTTTTATTTTATTGAAAGCCAAAGTAAGTTAACATTAGGGCTTAATATATTAATTACCCTACAATCACTTTGGAAAATTCGAAATGAGCTCCAAAATACTGTGAATCCGAGATGGCCGCCGCTAAAATCAAAGAAGGCCACTCCTATACCTTATAAGCAGAGGTGGAGCCCGTTGATCTCTATAATATAACTGAATGGGCATATGTGGCTAAAATTTTCTAGCTGTCGTCTGCACACCATTGTATGAGAGAAAAGGAAATTTTCCGGTATCTCTTTCTTTTTTACACATATACAAAGCAATGTGGAATTTCGACATCATTCGCGAATTTTTATGAATATATGAGATATATCAATGTATGAGTAGTTAAACGAAATAAAGGGGTTAATAACAGGTTTAAAGAGCATAACTAAGCTCAATATTCGTGACCTGTTTCTTTAAAAAAGTCAATTTAGGTTAAAAGAGTCATTTTTGTCAAATTCAATGTGAATTATTATTTAGAAAAAAGATAATACGAAGGATATGTAATGTGATAATAAACTATAATGGGTGATCAAAAAAGATTAATTGAAATGGGAATTGTCAATTTAACATTAACTTAACAGTTGTATTAAAAAACTAATGTTGAATGTAAAATTATTATATATAAAGAGACATTAAATAGAAACAAGTTTTAAAATGTCATCAATTAACATATAAGATAACAACCATTAAAAAACACATTAAAATGTGAGTCATTAGACAAGAACATGTATTATATTAAAATTATATAGTTTAATCAGACTATATCTGAAGATTGTTCATGACTGGAATGATGTTAAATTTTTAAGTTATACAATTGAAGCAGTAAATAGAATAAGTTGAATTGGAAAATTGACAATATTGAATGGTTGAAATTTAAAAAAAATTAAGGTTATATTATTGAATTATTGAGTAATACCTCATACAAGCCTATAACCTAAATAATAATTTTAATGTAAAACTACAACACAAAGTATGACATTCAATCTAATTAATTAAGTTTGAAGCTACTTTTTTTAATTTTAGCTATCGAAATTTAAATATAATATTATTTCTGAAACCATTATAAAATAAGCCAATAACCAATTTGAAATATATTGTAGTCTTAGTATAATGTAAACAACATGGGCTTTAGCTACATATTTTAATATACCAAAGATTTTATTCTTATTTATACAATATTACCTTTAAACCTAAAGTGTATATCCTTTAATCTAAATGTGTCTTCTTCAGTCAAGTGGGGTATAACACTTCACTATTTTATTAAATACTTTTATTCACGAGAGACACGTTTTGGCATAAGAACGTTGAAAAAATAACCGTTAAGTTTGTCCCCTCGCTAGCAATCAGAAGGCAAATTTAACGTCACGATCTGGTCCGTTGCAAGGGGTGTGTCTATGTCCATCCAGATAGCATAGAGGGTGGAGCCAGACCACTAAGTCCAACAAATCGACCTCATGATGACGAATTCCCCACGCACAGCAACGGATTTACATTATCTCTACAGGTGAATGCTGATGCACTTGACCTATTTCTAATGCCTCCTATACACCACACCACATAGCGGTAACTTACCCTCGTCTGGACGCCCCACGAACACGACACCCCGGGTAGGTTTTCCAGTAGGTGGAGGTTAGTTAGACTTCAACATATTTAGGGTGTTGGTAGTATATTGACCCACCTCATGGGGCAGCATTGACCAAGCCGTTAGTCTTGTTGGTCTAATTTTCCAATGGTGGGTAGGTTAGGATTTGAATCCTAGCTGGGTGTGATTTTTTTTCCCCTAAAGGTTTTCCCCACTCCCTCTACACATATCCGAATTCTATAACTCAACCTTTATCATCTAAGTATAACCTATTCGGATGAAAATATGGACATACCAGTTGACAAGATAATAAAAAGGTTTAAGATGCCTCAACAAAACTTTAATACTGTAAGCCTATTTACACTGAATCGTACAAACAGAAGTAATTACTATCCACATTAATGTGAGTTGTAGGCCTATTAAATATTGCTGCCAAGACAGTAAATAACCAAAATAGGTCCTAGCTTAATGTTTACACGCGGTTTGGTATAGGCATAGGTTTATTAATCATAAAATTTACTAAATTTGTTCTATTATTATTATTAATATTAGCACCGCGTCTTTCTATCCGTTCGAGTTATACGCACTTACGCTAATGTGTAGTGGTAGGGTGATTGTGAGATGAAATGGAGGACCTACAGTTTAACGTGAAAGATGTCTTGTCAGAGGTGAAGGAAGGGTTTGGTAATCAGATAAATCTGTGCCGGGACCGAGGATTGAACCCAGGACCTCCTGCACAGAAATCCGACACCTTACCCCTAGACCACCAGGTCACCTGTTCCAGTATCAACACACATATATATATATATGAAAAATAAAGCATTGGGTCGTAAAGCATAGGCCTACATATTACACCAAAAAAAAAACATTGTTTCTTTATTGGCCAACTTCTCATATTAATTCATTTCCCCGTGTGAGAACGCATATTTAACATTATAATTTTTTTACTAAAATATGTTGTATGTATTGAATAATATTTTAGTTGTGCTGGCCCTTAAAGCTTAGTACAGCAACAAAATATTACATCAATATAGTATTTAATGTTCGAAAATGAATTTTCCTTAATAATAATAAATAATAGCAAATGGGAGTTAAGGTGGGAATGTGAATGACCCGAGAAAAGAACAGTTTTTTGTTGATTTTTGCTGTTTTTAGAGCAAAGCTGTTTTTTTTGTTGTTGTTTTTTTCAAAATAAATAAAGCCTTTCTCCAGTAGAAATGGAGTTTAATTTTCTTCACATGGTGACCTCAACAGTTGTTGAATATCTGTCGAAGAGTGTCGTGGAATTTAATGACTACTTTTTCTCTTCTTTTTAAAGTTTGTCATCTAATGCCGCTATGTTCGTGAGAGATATTCAACAACTGTTGAGATCACCATGTGAAGAAAATTAAACTCTGTTTCTACTCGAGCAATATTCAATTTATTTTAGGAAAAAAACACCCTGCAAAAACACTAACCATTTCTCGCGTTCCCTACACTCCCACCTTAAGCAATAATAGTTTAAATAAAGCCCAAAATATATATTAGATCACAATGCTCAGTATTTTCGTGCCATCTGGAAACCTTAAACTGCAACTGTGTGTTAAATATACGCGAAACATCAACAGCGTTCAAAAGGAAGAGGGGAGGCCAGACAAGAGTAAACTATTCCAAAACCAAAACCCACTCCAATTTTCCAACTTTGCGAGGCGAAACAGAGCCAGAACCATCTATCGACAACGTTAGAAACTTTCAAACAAGTAGTTCGCAAGCGAATCTCTAGGTGACGCGAAACAGCAAGCGGTGCGGGCAGAGCTCTCTCTTGAGTAAATCCTACACTGATATTGAATCGATAAAACATGGCTGTTTCCGGTTTTTTAAATAGATTAAATTTATTATTTTTTAAATAAAAATCATGGTTGATAAAAAGTTTAAATGTTATCTGGCAAAAATGCACATTGTTATAGTCAGCTACAAGTTTTTCTTGGACTTTTATTTTCTTAACGTTTGGCTCTAATTCTAACCTTGTGTTAGCTAAATCCCATGTCCATTCGTAGGTTCATATATATTTATAATTGTATACTGCAATATTTCATAGAACTAGTTTATCTTCATTGTCCAAAACAGGAAAATAATTAAAGTAATTATAAGGTGTATGTACTATTTAAATATTTAAATGGTTAAAATCTTATCAGACTCCCAGCACTAATTTTTTAAGTAAGTGACCCCAAAAATACTTTTTAAAAAAGTCCCTTTGGGGCAGGTGTCAGCAACTAGTTCATTGCAATCAATTGGTTGATCTCACAGCAATTTTCAGTCGACCACGTAAAAAAAATACATCGTCATTAAAAGTCGATCTTGGGGATGGATATCTTTTAAGCTCGTAAATATATCAAGTACTTTCAAATAATATTTGAGTGTGACCAAAATAATCTTGATCGGTAATGTTATTAGAAAATTAAACAGTTTACTATACAAATTTACATTTTATAAATTCTATTGGTTTTTGTTTTTTTATATAAAAAAGTGAGACCGAAAGTATCTTATAAGTGATCACAGGATTTGGGTTTGCAATTAGATAAAGACTCAAAACATTGGCGACCCCTCCCCTGATTTAGGACATGAAATGTTCGAAAAACCTTTTTAAAAATTTGATCATAAAAATATTTAACTATGTATTTCTTTGAGAAAGTTGAAAAAAAATCGCCAAATTTGCCTACTCATTTTGGCAATGTGAAACAAGTTTCAGAAAAAATGAGCTTTAAACAGGAAAAAAGCAACACAAATATTTCTCCAAGACAGCAATCACAAAGGGAATTTTATTTTTAAGTTGTTTAACCTATTAAGGCCGACACACACAGAATGTTAACTAAGCTAAGCAACCTTTCAATCCCGAATTCAGTGTTGTTATTGTCTGGCTGCTCTAATGAAGTTTAGTTATGATGGCGTCCTCCAAAATGTCTTGTTTGAGTCTAGGTAATAGTACTGAGGAAGAGAAGATGCTGTTTTAGCAGTTGTTTTGGAAGATGATGAAAATTTAGAAAGTGTAAAAGTTTTGTTTTCGGTTGGTTTCACGTTTATTTAAGTAATGTTATATTTAGGTTTTATATTTGATATTTATTTTTATATTAAAGTGGAACCGTTAATTGAACAAGTTAAACCTCCACCTCCATTATATTCCGTCGAGTCAATCAATGTCGATGCCAATCAACTCTGTGATACAGTAACTAGTAAATTTACACCAACACTATTGTACATGGATCATTTCTGATTAAACATTAATGTAGAGAAAGAGGTAATAGAAGTTCTCAATACTGAACATTGTTGAAATATTAAATTATATTTGGATAAAAAAAACTGCATGGAAAAGGCCGTTTTTGACCATTTTATAACGACTTCACACACAAGCATTGTGCACAAATCTTTATTCTGTTCTAATAGGGACATACTGTAGTTATTAACAAGAAACTATATCGATTTGTCCCCCATCGTCACCGCGGAAAATGTCGAGTATTCATTCAAATACGAATGCACTGCACACATTTCTGACATATCGTAGGTGTTTTCTTTTTCCTTTTATTCCCAGACCTCACGCGAGCCGGGAGCTGGGTTAGGCCTGCTATGATGAACGCTCTTAAAAACGAATAGTATGTGTGACGATTATTTGAGATTAAAGACCTGTAAGTATGCACCAACTCACCGAGGCTGGTGAGGTTTCGTAGCGCTCCGTGGAGACCACGTGCTCCCGGAGCCGCGGTCCGTTGAGGGAGCCGTACCCGGAGCCGGGTGACGTCAGCCCGGAACCAGGCGGTGAGATGGTGTTTTGCAAGTCCGCCAGTAGCGCGTCTGTAACAACAATAGCACGGTGTTTTACAAGGCACAATAACATCGCACAATATCAGGGGTAGAGGAAGTGGAGGATACAACATGTATATCCAAGTAAAAACATGTTTAAAATATAGATCGCAAATGTATGTCCTTTTAAAAACATGTTTAAAATACAGATTGCACATTTGTATTCTTCTAAGAACATTTAAAAAATAAATATCGCGAATGCATATCCTTCTAAAAACATGTCTGAAATATAAATCGCGAATGCGCATCATTCTAAAAGTTTGTTTTTATTAAAATTTGCCCAAGCGCAAATAATACCAATTTATAGAAGTGGACAAAGGTTTACTTTGTAATAAAGAAATAGTAAAAACTACCGATATTTCTCAAACGTTTGTAAAAACTCAGGAGAACATTTCAGAAAGACGCTACAAACTGAAACCGCACAACTATGATCTCCCGGCTTGTGGTGGGGATTGAGCCACGCCGCTGTATACGACGACCATTATCACTTCCTGTCGCCAATTCAAGAGCATTCATCGAGAAACACTTCAACAGGAAGCGGCAGAGATAACAACAACTGCATAAGCAACAACCGGAAGATCACTTGTGTTGTATTAACATAATAAATGTGGCAGTTGTGAGCGCTTTGTAAAAATAAAGTCAGTTGGGCCGTTCTATATACAATAACGTTGCTGAAAGAACTGCAGAACTTAATGGAGAAAAGCTTTATCTTCGCTCTGTTCCAGTTAATTGTTGCCAAATATCCTGGCTCTCAGTTACGTCTGAAGGTGGTGTGCTGGGGTAAGAAGGTGCTAATGGCAACCTCGACTAACCAGGGTTGCCAAACTTGTCCTATATTTGAGGGAAGATTTGACCACACGAAAACAAGAGAATGACACCACTGTTAGTAACACTGCAGTTAACTCAACGATGATATTCAGATTAGTTCAGTAGCAAATTTAGGTACCTGTTTACTGTCTCTCGACCTCTCGGAGAATATTGTGATCGTAAAGAAAACGCGATTAAAGTCGTTTCATGACACCCTGAGCCCTAAAAAGTTGTTTGCGCGATACCGTCTGTATTTAGGACCAAGGTTGAAACCATTTTAACCGATAGGGCTAAAACCTGAGGTTTTCATAAGGTTCCCCAGAAGAGTTTTTGGAATTAGATATCTGACCCTAAGTTAAGCGTAGTTTACTGAAGGAAAAAAAGAGAAGAAAAAATTGATTTTCTCAAAATCTGCTCTAACGATTTTAATTAAATTTTGTATATAGATACTGTTTACCATAAAAAACTAAATTGCAAATCATTTTCCCTTGAAACGTCCTTTAAGGGTACTTTAAATAAGCAGAGATTTCTAATTTTGATCATGTCACCGCAATTATTTCAGATAAGAAAAATAAAAAGAATTTTTTTAATTTTTTTTATAAAACCAATAATTTCTGAGCTATAACCAAATATATATTTTTTATTGGGCTCTTCAAAATTTAAAATGATTGTTATGATATTTGGTGGAGAGAGATGCTCCTCGTTTCCCAATGTTTCTGTAACATTGTATAATATTTAATATATTTTTGGTGGATTGTTACATATTTAGTTTTAACAAATCTTAACGAGTTTTTAGTAAATGTCTCTATTTTAAGATATAAGAGAGGGAAAGTCTGTGCTGCACCATGGCATTTAGCTGTAGTTTTTTTTTTAAATATGGCTTCAGTAGATAACACCCGGATGATATATTTTTATAGCCCCGCGTACGGGTCAGGGATGAGGAAGGTTGAAATTTAAAAATGTTTATCCATATATGCGGGGATAGTGTGGGAAATCATTTTGTAAAAACCACGCTCAGTACACCAGACCAAGATTCGAATCTCGATCTTCCCGCCATCAATAAGAGAGTGACGCCTTAGACCATGCAGCCACCATAGCGGGTGTCTCGTGTTTGTATAATAGATGACAGTACTACCTCAATTTGAGTTAAAATATGACTTTCCTCCTTTTTCCCCTGTACCCTCCATATAGAACCCGCTTAGGTAGTATAATGGTTTAAGTTGTCAACTCTCACAATCCATAGGACTGCAGATGATGGGGAAATCTGGGTTCGAATTCTAGTCTGATGTAATGAAGGGGATTTTTTCTAAATGGTTTTCCACTATACCTTCACGAAAATGCATGTACACTTCCTCAAAATACAACCTTCTTCAACCCTAACACATTCGTGGTTTTATTTTTGTAGACCTATACAAGCGTATAGAGTGAAGAGGCAGTAAGAGATGGTGCTAAATAAAAACAACTAATCTAAGGACCCAGGATGAGGGAAAGTCTCGTGACAAGAATGAAGCTCTCCCTCTAAACGAGTATGACGTAATCTAAAGACGTGCGTCGGCTGGTTGAGTGGTGGGTGAGTACTTTCAGAGCAGGCAATGGAGCGTACCAGGGGGAGATAGTACCGGGGCTATCATCCATCCACAGGCAGAACCCTTTTATCACACTACAGGGTGGAACAAACTAAACTACACGATATTTGTTCTCTCTTGTATTCATTAAATCTTCTCAAACTATTATACCGTAACAGGGTGACCACAAAACTTTTATTATAAAGTTCCTCGACTTTACCAAGTTTTACAGACAACATTGAAAAATAAAATTCTAGACCTAACCTTTTAACAATTGTTCTCGGTAGATGGGAATATTTTAGTTTATTATATTGATCACATATTCTCTAAAAATTCTAAGCTACCAAAAAATAACATTCTTATGAGCTGTTTTTTTGTATTTAATTATTTATTATTATTAATTATTTATTATTATGTCCTTATGCGAATGTGTTATAAAGCAGCCCCTGTGAAACTATTTCAAGTTAAGACTGACATATCGACGTGATGCACTTAGTTAACATCAGGAAATATCTCACTATTGTTTAAATGTTTAGGCGCAGATTAGTAGTTAAGTATTTAAATGCCCTGATTTTGTTTATTTTAAACGAACTTAAGTACCCAGCGTAACCACGCAATATATTACGTGGTTACTCCAGACAACGCTTTTATTTTATTTAAACAGAGAAAAATATATATATTCGTTATAATTCTTCCAACCCAGTTTTTAATAATTTAAAAAAAGGGTAATCCATTTTTTTAAAATTCCAGCTTATAGATGAACACGTTCGTGCAGAGTGGCTACACCCTGATTTTGGTTGGAAGAACAGTAGAGAAAATTCAAGCATATGTCTTTGCAGTCAACATTAATTACATTTTACTATGTTACTATTGTTATTTTATAGATATTGATAGTATCTATAAAAAGAAACAACTGCAGATAACATCAATTGATGTATGAATATAATAAAATGGTTTTAGTAACTTTAGTAACTAACTTTTACGGTTCTTCCTAGCAAAATCATACTATACTGATTTTACACGCCAAACCTCCGCGTGTGATAGTTATCGTGCAAAGCTCATGACAGACAAACTATGCATTATATTAATAAAGATTAGATTCCCTGACATCAGAGTTCCATGACTTTTCCAGGTTTTTCCTGTCTGTAGCCGCCATTCGTAGTATTTAAGCTGTTTCTACCACCAAACAAACGCACTTAAATATACTAAGATTTTCGTAAGAAGGCACTTTTAAACATTGTTAACATTGATAATTTACAGATATTTATAATATCTATCAAAAGTGACAGCTGACATCGCCTTGGCGTTTGGATATGTGAAAGTCGATTTAGTCAACTTTATTTTTTTTCAACATTTGACTTTAGGTCAATATATTGTGAACGCGGTAAAGAGACTTATTATTTTGTGTAGTCGTGTACCCGGGACGTGACAGTTGGTAATGTCACACACAGTGACGTCAGTGAGTGACACACACCAGAAGAGTATAGGGAGGGGGTGGGTGGGTTGGGGATAGGATAAAGGAATATAACACACCCAACTATTATAAAGAAATTAGAGGGTTGTCTCTTAAGGGGGATGCCTAGGTATCTGAGATATTACCAGGTCACACTTAGGTTATATATTGACAAAACTTTCAACAGAACACGAGTTTGTTGTTTACTGGAATGAACACAACAATATTTTCTATGACCCTATACATATACAAATAGTTTAGAAGTTGACATTTCTCCTCTGAAAAGTACAAAAATCCCCATATTTCTGTTGATCATTAAGAGCTAAATGCCCAGGAAACAAAGGGAAACTGGCGTAGGAGCGTAGAATGGATCTGGGTGAGTAGTCATTTAATAGGAGGGTCACAACACATTTTATTGTCATTTGTATTTTCCTCCTCCCCTGTTTGTTCTCCTACTGACGGACGGATCTAAGCAAGAACGTTATAAACCCAGTTGGTTTCTGGAGCTTTGTAATTTTTGCTAGCCTATTACAGCACCTAAAGTTCCATTCTCAACTTCATTTCCATGTGTCATGGAACAGCCGAGTTTAACACTCAAGACAGGTAATCAGAATTATAGCATTAGTCTAGCCTTGAATGAGAGCGTAGCTTCCAAATTTATTTGAATGTCCCACACGTTTTAAACTGGAGTTAGCTAAAGTAATTTAACTTTTATTTTGACCACAAATATAGCATTGGAATCTTACAGTTGCCTAAGCGTGTTAACTTTCTAAAATCGATATTAGTTTTCTTTCAATTTTTATTTCCTTCAAATATGAATCCCACAACTCTCAGCGGTGGAGCTCTAATGTCTGCATGGTGGAGGGAGTAGTGGTACATCACGCTGTTACGTAGCAAAGGTCTAATGTAGAAAAAATGATATTACTGCTCATGTTTTCACCGTTAGTCAGACCTATAGATAACTTCTGATTGTCAGTAGTTTTAAATCGAAGTCCTCTTTTAGTGTCATAGAAGCTTCCCTCTAAAATAGCGATGTGAAAAGTTACCTAACAAAGCTTGAGAGGGAGAGGGGTCAGGCTAAATCTATAGTAATTGATGTTATGATGGAGGGGGGGGAGGGGGGAAGGGAGGTCATATAAAAGGTAAGAAAAAAGCGTTGCGAGGGGGGGGGGGAAGGGAGGTCATATAAAAGGTAAGAAAAAAGCGTTGCGTGGTTTATGTATGATCCCCTTAGCAATAATGCATTATATCCCACCTCCCTTTCCTTAAATGAGTTTCCCCGGGTCCGCCCCTGATTTAAAGTAAACAGCAAGTGTCAATGATGACTTGCAGATCCTGACGAAATGCTCGCAACACAGGAAGGAACCAGCCGCGAGTCCTCAGAAACAGTTGGTCGAAGCCAGGCCGGGCTCGGAGGTCTTGAGCTGGTGCTATGAAAATAAACCAGGAGAGAAAGAGGAAGGAAGAGAGAGAGAGAAGCTACTTCCCAGAACAAGGAATGTGACGCAAGAAACAAACACTTCCTTCCAGTCAGCCTCAACGTGGTGCAAACAGAAGAATTGCGAGAAATATTAGGTCTGATGATTTGTCAAGGGGAACCACATCTTCTGTTGTCTCACAACCCTTGTTAAAAGGTAATATAGGATGTCTAGCCAAACTATATTTTAAAATTCCCTGACTTTATCGGGCTTTACAGAGTCAATCTCCAACGTTTCCAGACACTTATAAATTACAAATATTAGTTTATTACGATTAATGTAATATTTTAGACCCATACAAATTCTGAAATTTGTGTCACCCTGTGACGGGGTTAAGGCAATAAATGGGATATTGGTTAGTGAATTCATAGATTTCAGTGAGATCATTTTGAGACATTAAAAGATCGCACTAAACCAGTAGTTTAAAATTATTGAGAGACTAATTCTTTCTTTAGTTTATTTGTCTTATGACATAATCGAATTCTCGCACATGCGTATAATCCAGAATCAACTTTGGCTGAAAATGCGCGGTAACGGGTGGAAAGCTAACAGGAAAATCACATGTTGACCTTGAGAATGGAGATTAGTATGTAAAATAAACTGGGATAACTTAGTTTTTTAAAAAAAGATTAATAGTGAGTATTATTTGGAAGAAAAATATTATTGACTACTGTAAATTAAAATTCCATAAATCTGATCAAATTCCTTGAATTGTCCCTGTTTTCCAAGTCGCTGGACATCCTTTAATAAGACATTTGAATCAGTGGTCTTAATTCTTCAGTTCAATTTTTCGTCCATTCTATAACCCACTATTTTAAGCCTCCAGTTATATCACACATATTCCAGTATTTTTACTATATTTTGCAAACTTTCCTGTGTTTTATCGAGGGTATTCCAGACACAAAAAAGACGTGTGTTTTCCCGGTTTTCCAGGTGCGTGACAACCCTGTATAATTCATCTATGAAAGAAATATTGGATATTTTGCCCAAAATAGTTAATTTTTTTTTTAAATGCAAAAATACGAGATTACAATCTGGTTTACTTGCATCTTATCTTGAACCGGTTTCATCTTTCTACCTTGAGATGAGAACTCTCCGCAGTGGCGGTTTGCGGCCCACTTAAGGATAGGGTGGCGGCAACACTTAAGACTGTCTTACATATATGTAAACATAAATACATCAAATAGTATGTTGGGGGATGAGTGTGGACTAGAGGTTGGAGGAGCCAAGAGTTGTTAGTAAATCAAGAGTGCATGGGAAAAGGGGGAAGGGGAAGTCACATTACTAACTACAAACTTTTTCCTGGACAACTTTTATATCTCAAACTCCATTATAACGCGGCATTTTTTTTATTATTGTCCAACAAATGGTAGCACTAACCCCCTTACCCCCTGTATCCTTCAAATAATAAATCCAATGAAATAATGGCAATCAAAGATGATAATTTTTCGGTTAAGTTTCCAAATCGTTTAATCCAAAAAAAGAGGATGTCTGTGTAAATACTTAGATAGTAATAATATAAGTATAAACATAACATGGTCTAAAGAAATCTTCGTTAGCAGCACATTCAACTACCAAGCACTGTAGTATATAGGTGTGAGAAGAGAACTGGAATATATTTTGATGCTTTTATTGTAACGCATTTAATCATGTTTCTGATGTTAACGTCCTTGGAAGATCTTGAATGCATTCGTTCTATTTAAATTTTAAATATATAAAATGTTCTCCATAAAAAAATGAAAATGTCTCGTTTCCCATATAATATATTTTATATATATAGACTCTTATCGCTTATTTAAAAGAGTTGTATGAATACACACCCGGAAGTCTAAAACACATTTGAATAAACATATTGAAGATGTCGACTTTTAAAACAAAAAGCCTGCCTCGGTGGCCGCGCGGTTCCAAGGCAGCGGTCAGCAACCTACGGCTGGCTCACCGACTGATTTTATCTGGACCGTAAAGGATTTTGTAAACAAACAATATTGTGTTCATAAAAATAGACTAGAAACTAATTACTGAGAGATTTAAAGTTTTTTTTAAAATCAGTTCAAAAAGCCCACTATATCAAAAATATTGCCACCCGCAGATCTAAGGAAGGTGTGACTTTCGAAATAGACAACCACCTAAGATGGGAGAGATTGGGGTTCGAATCCCGGTCGGTTAGTTTGTTTTTCCAACATTATTTTCGACTCTCCCTCCACGCAAATACGAGTACACTTCCTCTAAATTCAATCGCTTCATCCTTAGCACAGCGTAATTAGTATACCCTTATTTTGGTTGGAAAAATAGTTTAGAAAATTCAAACTTATTTATTTGCGATAGCTTGATGTACACATATATTAAAGTCATTTTAGTAACTTTAGTAACAGCACGTCTTACTACTCGTTCAGGTTATACACTTTTTTTAATAACTACGCTAATAGTTTTACGAATTGGAAATATATTTAGAGGAAGTGTACCCTCAATCACACTCGACTAAGATTCGAATCTCGATCTCCTCGTCATTGGCAGTCTAGTCTGCCTGCGGCTACCGAAGCGAGTGACAGATACTGTTCTTCCTACCAAAAGCATGCTAGACATAACATGTACCCCTATCAGTCGCCGAGGGGGGTCAACTCACCCAAACTGAGCAGGTTATCGACGGACACAAGATACTCGGAGTCGAAAGAGTCGAACCTCTCTCCTGGTCCGGGGTCCGAACGACCGTCCTCCATTTCAACACCGGGCCACTTTACTCTCTCGAGTCCACACAATCCGTGGTCGCGACTGACGAGAAGCGTCTTCCACACACTCACACACTGCCCAACTCTGAGACAGTGACCCTGCCTCTGACTCACGCAGGGTTGCCAATCACCACACGATAAAGTATCACATTTCAATGTTTATTAAATCAACATTCTCAAAAGGCAAATAAAAGGTTCCCACTTTTGTACACAATTCGAAAGTAAACAGTTCAATTTTCAAAGAAAGAGCTTTTACTTCCAGAAGAATTACAAGCTATACTTTCACATAATCATACAAGTCATGTGATCTGCAGCTGTTATTTTTAATAAATATAATAAGAACCTAATAACTATAATAATATCAATGTTATCAATGTTTATCGAAAAAAAATTTATTAAAGTAAGTGGAACCAAGTATTTCTCAAAGTCAAATTCAAGATTTTGCTACGACGATGACGGTGATCGAGGTTCGAATCTCGGTCGGGTGTACTGAAGGTGGTTTATCAAAATTATTTTTCACTCTACCTCCACGCAAATGAGTATACATTTCCTATAAATATAGCCTTCCTCATCCCTAAAAGCGTGTGATTAGTACATAAGCGTTTAACCTGAACGGGTAGTAGGACGTGGTGCTAAAAAAGTTTCTTTTCCAAAGAGTTTCAAAATATTTTTAGATCAAATAAAACCTATGAAATACAACTAAATTCAAAACTATAGCCCCAATCGATGGTCACGTGGTCTGTGTCGAGAACATTTGAGGTGGTTCCCTTTTTATTTCCATTGATGAAATGGATCTATGGGGGCAAATAGTAAAGTTGGCAACGCTGAGACGGCAGAGGAAACTGGGACCACCACTGTGTTTTTTATCAGCCGCACACCGCGAGAGAAGATAAGGAGGATTGGTCACGGGGTAAAGACACTCCTGAAGGTTGACTCAACAGAGAGGATGTCTCACGCGTAACTTGCGACTGTCATTTGTTCGGATGGTCACAAGGGAGGGGGAAGAGGGGGGAATGGTGAGGTGGAGAGCAAGTTCAAATCACAATTTACGGGGCTTAATATTATTCTAAGGCGAAAGGTTCATTGTCTTGTCCAAATTTGAGTCTTCCGATATGTCCCATCTTGTGTATTTGTTTGAGGTGCTCCATCAGTTACATTCGTGATCTTCCTGGTCCCCTTCTCCAATACCTTCTATGACGTCACTCAAACTATTTTTTCTCATATGTAACCCACCCATTTAACCTTTGTTCCTGAGATCACCTTCAGAATTGCTTCATTTTCATTTACTCTTCTTAGAACTTTTCATTTGATCCCCAAGTCTGTCCAATTTATCCTCTCTACTCCATGCTTCAGTGGTCGAATGGTCTAAGGCGACACACTCACAATAAAATAGATTTCCAATGACAGGGACACCAGTGTTCAATCCCGGTCAGGTTTACCAAGGGTGTTTTTTCTGAATTGTTTTTAACTCTCCCTCTACAGTCACAAATACGGATACATTACCTCTGAATGCAACCTTCCTCATCCCTAACACACCGTAATAAAGGCGTATAACCCAAACGGGTAATAAGACGCGGCGCTAAAAATATAAATCATATAGGCTTCCTTTATTCTCCTCCAGCACGGTTACATGAGAGAGAGAAAAGCTTATGAATGATATTTCCTCGTGGCCTCAGTCTCTATACGTTGGTGTAAGCGACAAATATTTGTGCGGTGATTATTCCTAGGTATGTGGAGGAAATACTCTGTATGAGCGCAGGACTCTTAAACACACACTTCAGCATGTTCAGCAAGTCTTGTAGCACACCACACTATCTTTGTTGGGCTATTTCTCATACGCAGCGAAATAAAAAAGAATAAAGCAACATTCCTAAAGTATTATTAATATGTTTCAAACAGATAGCTACACTCAGATTTAAATATAAAATAACGTTTTTTAAAAACATTTATAAATGTACTCTAACGATTTTCATAGTTTATATAAATAGCTACAAAAAAAGTTAATACTAATTAGGGGAATAAAAAGCTTCGAAATGACGAATTCGAAGTTCATAAATCCTTCGCTTGAACTCCAACACCCGTAACAATCTTCGTATCTTCCAAACATTTCGAAGGAAGAATACTTTGAGATATCTCGCTGAATATGACATATTTTCACATATATAATTTTTTAGAATAGTTGCTATACACTATTTTAACAATTACTAGTGATTAAACGGCATCTATAACGTAAGCATAGATTAATTCAGATATATTCAGCATAAAAAAATATAGTGGGCTTAGATTTTACTCCAAACCTTTCTCTTTAACTTGAGTGGATAATTATTTAAAAAAACAAACTAAAATTAATATTATGTGACAGTTATAAACTTCAACTCAACTCTCAATTCAACTCTCCACTGAGAAGATTCATTGAATCCCAACCAGACGTAAAATGCAACGTTTTTTAAATCCAATCAGTGAAATTGAAGATTCATTCCGAATGCCATGGGTCTTTCCTTGCACTCCTTGTTTAGTTCTCTTTACCCACTCCCAGAACAACTTATTTCCTTCAAAACCATTCTGCATCCCTTCTCTTTCTTTTAATATCCTTTGCTCTTTACTCTCCTTTACTACAATCTTTGCATTCATCCTTCTCTCTTTGTACATGTCCCACAGTCTCTTCCGTTCTGTTTCACTCTTCATAGTAATCATTCGTGTGTATGCTTCTTTCTTTTCTCTCACAGCTTCTTTCACCTGTTCATTCCATTTAATTTAAATAATTATTTTATTATCACTAAAAAAATACATTTTGTTGGAATCCACCCTTGTACCTTTGAGCCCTAGGTGATCGCCTTGCTAAGAAATAAATTAGACTCCCCTTAGGCGTGCGCGCATCAGACAACCTGTCTGGCACGCCTGTACGATAGGTTGCATCAACGACCATCTCACGGCGTTTTGCCAACGTTTAGTCACGCAGTATCATGACCTCTATTCTAGAGGTAGACGAGCTTGGTAACTAGAGTAGGCGCCCGTCACGTGGTTCCCAGACTTTATGAATGGTGTGCCACTTCAACAACTTTCGTAATTTGGAGTACCACCAAGATAGTGCCAAATATTTACTGCTTCAGCACTTTTTTTTAAATGGACGTCAGGTATATATAATATAAAGCTAGTTTTTATTTCAGTCCAGAGTAATTAGACAATAAATTTTCATATCAACGGAAACATTCATAAAGTTTTGAAACTTGGCAGTAACTTTGTTGACGGCGTTATAAATTAAATAAAAGAAAGTTCTCTCATCTACCTAGGTAGTTTCTTCCCTTAAAATTGAAAAAACTACTCCTAAATACGATTAAGCTCATTTACCTGTTGAGCCGTCCAATTTTAGACAAATATGATGGTATAAAAAAGTTTGAAATAAAATTTACAACAAGAAATGTTCTATTCATGTTTTGCGTGAAATGAGTATTACTCGTGAAAATGTGGCTCTAAAACAAGGGCAAGTCGGAGCGCACTGCTAAATACGTGCCTATCGCGGTTTTTACGTATGACTAACTCGGAAAATACTCATTTTACGCGAAATATTATTATTACTTAAATCGTTGAACGGTAAATTCTTCATCGAATACGCTCTTTTATGTTTAATTATTGACATTGCTCTTTCTCCTTCCAATAAAGATATTAAATGTCTGAAACAAGAACAGGGGTACAATAACAAAATAATTTACAGTTCTCACGATATGCAATCACCGAAACTTTTGAAGAAACAATGCCCACGCTTTTAGCAGATGCGATATAACGTCGGTAATTTTTTTTTTACAAAGGAAAGGCACAGACAATCGATTTATTCACCAGCAGACATGATTTGCAAGACATTTTGCCAATCTTTTAATAGTCGAGAAGCAAGCTAAGACTGAATCGCAAGAGCGATTTATTATCGCTGTATACAAAGCTCCTCTTGCAGAACAAAGTTTCAATCACTACAGATTGTTAGCCTTCTACAAACTTGTTGGTGAAACAGACAATACTGTGGTTGTCTAAACTACCTCCGACTTCCACTGCTGCACGTCAGCACTGCTATCACGTGTTCTACAAAATTCAGACATGGCAAGTCAATTAATTAAATCCTACACAGCGGGGATAGAAAAATGCCGGTAACATCTTATCTATCATCTATAACTACAACTGAAGCACCAGCCCTAGAATCAATTCTAGCTCAGATTTCATTCAGCTGCAAATTAGAATGTAGATTAAGATGTGGATGTGCAAAAGCTGACCTATGCTGTTCAACAATGTGATCCCACTGCCATGGTCAGGCCTGACTAAATTCTGAAAGTGCAGACACTATCGATGATGATGCTGACGTTGACATACCGTAAGTTGCTTGATTTTTAATACAATGAACTGAACTACAGTAGATTAGGCCCATAGGGGAAACCACTTTTAAAAAAACACGCTGAGAGCTCTACCTTGAGAGTGGTGTGGAAATGAGCTTGAAAGACGAAATACACAGTAATTCTAGTAGATTTTTAAAAATTTAGCAATAAATTTAAAACAAACATAAAAGGGCGTATTCAATGGAAAATTTACCCCTCAACAATTTAAGTACTAATAATATTTCGCGTAAAATGAATATTTTCTAAGTAAGTCATATGTAAAAACCGCGATAGGCACGTGGCAGTGTGCTCCGACTCGCCCTTGTCTTAGAGCCGCATTTTCACGAGTAGGCCTAATACTCATTTCACGCAAAACATGAATAGAACATTTCTTGTTGTAAATTTTATTTCAAACTTGTTTTACACCAGCGTATTTGCCTAAAATTGGACGGTTCAGCAGATAAATGAGCTTAATTGTATCTGGGGTCTTTTTTCCAATTTCAAGGGGGGAAGCTCCCACAATTGGTGAGAGGACTTTATTTTAATTCATTTCTAACGTCTTCAACAATACTCCTGCCATATTTTCAAAACTTTAAATGAATTTTTCCGTTATTAAAACCTAATTTACTGGACGACTACTTGCATCTCCTTGAACAAAGAAAGTATTGTGATCGTTAAAAAAAATCAAACTAGAGATTTCGAAAGTCTACGTTTTATGACATTATAAAGCTGAAAAAAATATTTTTGCGATATCATCTGTCTGTGTGTGTGTCTGTCTGTATCTCTGCCTAGAGTTTAAACAATTTTTATCAATCAGACTACAACTTGGTATCTAGGGTTTTAATAAGGTTCCCTAGAGGAATTTTTGGAATTATATATTTAACCCTAAATTTAAGAGTTGTTGACTGAAGGGCAAAAAGAGAAAAAATTGATTCTCTCAAAATCCATTCGAACCATTTTGATTAAAAATCGTACGTATTTAATAACAAAACTGTAAGAAATATAAACATATACCAATATAGATTTAAGTTCTAAGATGTATAAAAAAGGAAGTTACTGATGAGACAAAGTAGAGAACTCATATTTAAGACAAGGAAATGGAACTGTCGAAAGACAGAACAGCTAATAATAATAAAATAGAGATAAAAACGGGGAAATGATTAAATAATCCGATCAAATGTGATGGTATAAATAAGTGTAATAGACAAGGTAGGAGAATTTTAGCAATCAAATTTAAATTAACCTATATTGATTTTTTAAACGCGAGTTTTTTCAGATATAAGCAAATTAAAGAACTTCTATTTAGCACCGCGTCTTACTGCCCATTTCAGTTATACCCTTATGTACTAATCACGCTAATGAGTTATGGATGAGGATGGTTTAATTTAAAGGAAGTGTGCCCGCATTTGAATGAAGAGTGGGGAAACCGTTTAGGGGAAAACCGTTTAGGGGAAAACCACTCCCGGTAAACCCGACCAGGATTGAACCACGATCTCCCCGTGATCGGCAGTCTAGTATAGTGCAATATTAGTGCCTTAGCCCATACAGCCACCGAAGAGGGTTGAATGGAAGTGTCACCACCTGGTCTTAAGGCACTAAATTAGTCGATAAGAGATTCCTAAAATCCATAAACCAAGTGGGTCAATAACGTTCCTGGGTGGAGCTGCCTGGCAGTAGGAGAAAAAACAGGGAGGAGGAAAATATAAATGACAATTCAATGCGTGTTATATTAAATGACATTCTATTCACAAAGATCCATTCTACGCTCCTATACCGGTTACCTTTCGTTTCCCGGACATTTAGCTCTTAGTGATCAACATAAATATGTGGATTTTTGTGTACTTTTCTGAGGGAAAATGTCAACTTTTAAACTATGTTTACAAGTCTGTAACCCGCCTCGGTGGCGTAGTTGGCTAACGCGCTTGTCGTGTTGAGCTTGACTGCTGAGGACGGGGAGATCGAGGTTCGAATCTCGGTCGGGTGAACTGGGGGTGGTTTTTCCTAAAAGGTTTTCCACTCTCCCTCCACGCAAATGCGGGTTCATTTCCTCTAATTCAACCTTCCCAATTCCTAATCTATTAGCGTAATTAGTACTTAAAAGCGTATAACCCGAACGGGTAGTAAGACGCGGTGCTAAATATTATTATTATTATTATTACAAGTCTCTAAGTGTATAGAGTCATAGAACATAGTTCAGTGTTCATTCCAGTAAACCACAAACTCGTTGACTGTTAAAGGTTTTGTCAATATTTAACCTAAGCGCAGCGTCTGATTGGTAATATCTTGGCTATATAGGCAACCCTCTTAGCAGCTTGAATTTGAAAAACAAAACTTAGACCCACTACATCAAATCCATCCGTTCGTTTGAAGTAGTGTTTTTTTCCTTCTATTTCTGCCGTCACTACAGTTTGGCCAGCAAGCTGGCGTCCGCTGCCAGAAATGAACGCTCTTTACACAATCGCTATGACTCACTTTCGAGAGAGCCTAAATATACAAACACATAATATTAGACAGATTGAAAAGAGTATCGGTAAAATCACGACGAGCAACCATTATAAATAGATGTGGGATATCAAAGTTCGAACCCCAGTCAGTTGTAATGAGGGTGTTTTTTCCTAAGTGATTTTCCACTTATTCAGGCCAATGCAGATGCATTTCCTCTAGATTAAATCTTTATAAACCTTGATGCATTAGCGTAATTAGTACATATAAGTTTAGCCCAAACGTAAAGTAATGAATATTATATATACAGTAGGATTTGGTTAGTTCTAAAATTCGGATAATTCGAACCCACCAAGATTCCCCATGAAATTATTATATAAGCCAATGATAAAGAATAACATTTGATTGGAATTTTAGAAGGAAATATTTGAATAAATTTCGAAGCTTACCCACTGCTAATTTATTCGAATTTGTAATTATTTCAAACCTAACTTAACGATATTTAGGCATATTAAATCCACCCGTATGCCGATGTAAAGTTAGAGTTACTGTGGATTCACACGTTCGCCGAAAAACTAGCGGAGAACAGAAACGTGGTCACGTGACGCGCTCTAAGCCTATCACAAGATGTTCGCTTAATCGGCGCGAGCTGTTTTGCTGAAGATCAAGTCATCTCTACTTTGTACGCTCTGCTAGAAATGTTCGGCACAGGAGAACTAATCAAATCTCAAAATCCACCATCTCAAATTAATGCGCATGCGCATTTGTCAACGCATGCGCACTACAGCCAGAAGCTAACAGACAACTTCGTTGGTTGCTGTGAGGAGATTTGAAATAACCCGCTAATGTAAGGTGTGTGTATCGATGTATCGGTTTGTGCCACGACACAACGTTATAATTACCAAACATTCATCGGGAGAATGATATAAAATATATGTTTATCCACTAGAGAATTAAATATGTTGATAATCAAGTTGTTTTAAATTAGCGATGCAATGCATCATGGGTCAACATACAGCGTGTGAAATGTTGCGCTACTCAAGAAGATTCTGTTCTGTTTTCGGCGAACGTGTGAATTTAGTTTAACGATGTCCCTTTACACTTGAGGTCATTCAGCGTTTTACATTTATTTTACTGTAAACAAATCTCATCAGCGCACGACACAAAATGAGTTCACTGGAAAGCGGTCAAAATATAATGGCCAGAAAAAAATAATTAATGGTGTAAGACTACGTAACTAATCTTTTTCTTTACTTTATACATAAATAAAGGAAGCGTTTGCAAAAGGTGGGTCTGGATGTGCAATACGAATATACAGCAATGATTTGGTGAGGTTCCAAGTGCATCAGCTTCAAGAGTGCACATGTGCAGGTTACTAGGCCAATATTCAAACTGCTGTATACACTGCACACAGGATAGACTGAGAGTGACTTCCAATATACAAACGGCTGTATACACTACACACAAGATAGACTGAGAGTGACTGGGCCAATATACAAACTGCTGTATACACTGCACACAGGATAGACTGAGAGTGACTTCCAATATACAAACGGCTGTATACACTACACACAAGATAGACTGAGAGTGACTGGGCCAATATACAAACTGCTGTATACACTGCACACAATATCAACTGAGAGTGACTGGGCCAATATACAAACTGCTGTATACAATGCACACAATATCAACTGAGAGTGACTGGGCCAATATACAAACTGCTGTATACACTGCACACAAGATCAACAGAGTGACTGGGCCAATATACAAACTGCTGTATACACTGCACACAATATCAACTGAGAGTGACTGGGCCAATATACAAACTGCTGTATACAATGCACACAATATCAACTGAGAGTGACTGGGCCAATATACAAACTGCTGTATACACTGCACACAAGATCAACAGAGTGACTGGGCCAATATACAAACTGCTGTATACACTGCACACAATATCAACTGAGAGTGACTGGGCCAATATACAAACTGCTGTATACAATGCACACAATATCAACTGAGAGTGACTGGGCCAATATACAAACTGCTGTATACACTGCACACAAGATCAACAGAGTGACTGGGCCAATATACAAACTGCTGTATACACTGCACACAATATCAACTGAGAGTGACTGGGCCAATATACAAACTGCTGTATACAATGCACACAATATCAACTGAGAGTGACTGGGCCAATATACAAACTGCTGTATACAATGCACACAAGATCAACTGAGAGTGACTGGGCCAATATACAAACTGCTGTATACAATGCACACAAGATAAACTGAGAGTGACTGGGCCAATATACAAACTGCTGTATACAATGCACACAAGATAAACTGAGAGTGACTGGGCCAGTATACAAAACTGCTGCTTGTACTGTATACCGAGTATACAGTAGGCTACCTGTTAGCCCGAGTATAGGCTACCTGTCAGTACGAGTATAGGCTACCTGTCAATACGAGTATAGGCTACCTGTCAGTACGAATATAGGCTACCTGTCAGCACGAATATAGGCTACCTGTCAGCACGAATATAGGCTACCAGTCAGTACGAATATAGGCCACCAGTCAGTACGAATATAGGCTACCTGTCAATACGAATATAGGCTACCTGTCAATACGAGTATAGGCTACCTGTCAATACGAGTATAGGCTACCTGTCAGTACGAATATAGGCTACCTGTCAATACGCGTGAAGATATGAATAAAACTATAATTAATTCCACGTGTTTTCATAAAAAAAAATATTATGTTGGTTTAAAAAATGTTACTTAAGTAACTTTTTAATCACAAAAATGTATTTATCATAAGTACGTACCCTATCTATTAAAAGTTTCCACAACTCATAGCACCCGAACATAATGGCAATTCATATCAAGACTGCCAAGGAACGTAGGGGCGGAATCAAAGAGTTCCGAGGAACATAGGGGAGGTATGCGGAGGGATATAGATAGGGGTGGTATGCCGAGAGATATAGATAGGGGTGGTATGCCGAGGGATATAGATAGGAGAAATATGCCGAGAGATATAGATAGGGGTGGTATGCCGAGGGATATAGATAGGGGTGGTATGCCGAGAGATATAGATAGGGGTGGTATGCCAAGAGATATAGATAGGGGTGGTATGCCGAGGGATATAGATAGGGGTGGTATGCCGAGAGATATAGATAGGGGAGGTATGTCGAGGGATATAGATAGGGGAGGTATGCCGAGGGATATAGATAGGGGAGGTATGCCGAGAGATATAGATAGGGGTGGTATGCAGAGATATATAGATAGGGGTGGTATGCCGAGAGATATAAATAGGGGTGGTATGCCGAGGGATATAGATAGGGGTGGTATGCCGAGGGATATAGATAGGGGTGGTATGCCGAGAGATATAGATAGGGGTGGTATGCCGAGAGATATAGATAGGGGTGGTATGCCGAGGGATATAGATAGGGGTGGTATGCCGAGAGATATAGATAGGGGTGGTATGCCGAGAGATATAGATAGGGGTGGTATGCCGAGGGATATAGATAGGGGTGGTATGCCGAGAGATATAGATAGGGGAGGTATGTCGAGCGATATAGATAGGGGAGGTATGCCGAGGGATATAGATAGGGGAGGTATGCCGAGAGATATAGATAGGGGAGGTATGCCGAGGGATATAGATAGGGGTGGTATGCCGAGGGATATAGATAGGGGTGGTATGCCGAGAGATATAGATAGGGGAGGTATGTCGAGCGATATAGATAGGGGAGGTATGCCGAGGGATATAGATAGGGGAGGTATGCCGAGAGATATAGATAGGGGTGGTATGCATAGATATATAGATAGGGGTGGTATGCCGAGAGATATAAATAGGGGTGGTATGCCGAGGGATATAGATAGGGGTGGTATGCCGAGAGATATAGATAGGGGAGGTATGCCGAGGGATATAGATAGGGGTGGTATGCCGAGGGATATAGATAGGGGTGGTATGCCGAGAGATATAGATAGGGGAGGTATGCCGAGGGATATAGATAGGGGTGGTATGCCGAGGGATATAGATAGGGGTGGTATGCCGAGAGATATAGATAGGGGAGGTATGCCGAGGGATATAGATAGGGGTGGTATGCCGAGGGATATAGATAGGGGAGGTATGTCGAGCGATATAGATAGGGGAGGTATGCCGAGGGATATAGATAGGGGAGGTATGCCGAGAGATATAGATAGGGGTGGTATGCATAGATATATAGATAGGGGTGGTATGCCGAGAGATATAAATAGGGGTGGTATGCCGAAGGATATAGATAGGAGAGATATGCCGAGGGATAGAGATAAGGGTGGCATGCCGAGGGATAGAGATAGGGGTGGTATGCCGAGGGATATAGGTGTGTCAAAGTATGCCGTCCTTGAGGTACAAGGTTCCAGATCCTACTCACCGAAGTGGCTGTCCCAATGTTCCTGGCTCTTGAAGCGGCTCCTAGCGGCGCTTCTAAGGGAGGAGTAGTAAGCCAATGAAGAGGAGCGCGGGGACGGAGCCCTTACCGTTGTGGAGGAGGCCATGCTCACTACACACACGCTAGCTACCACACTAATATTCTTTCTTCCTTAAAGGAGAGGGGGAAGACTTCCAAAGAAGTGAAATCGCTGACCGGATCGAAGTATGAGCTTACCGCTAACACAAGGTTCCGTTTTTCACGCAAATAAGCCGAAAAAAAAGTTGCCTAGTTTTCCAACTCTTTTAGAGAAAGATAAACCGTATACAATTTTAGTAGGTTTCCGTTAATTATTTGAAACTGAAGAAAAGATTCGGTTTTACCCAAACAATAATCGTTGCAAACTACATTACCCGAAAAAACCTTTTGTTAAAGTAATCTCGACACTGATACAGCTAAGAAATCCACGGATAGCAACAGAATAAGAATAGAGAGGTAAACCAGTAAATGGTTTATAAACTCTCAATTTATTTCACAATCCGTCAAACTGACATCACCGAACACTCCCCAAGATGTGAGCAGAGATAAGACTGCAACCACTTGTCGGCTTATCAAACACAGTACACACAGGCGTCGTCAGTTTCTAAAAGATCACCACCCCCCTCCTCTTCCTCCTTCACCTACTCGCGGTCCTTGCCAAAAAAACACTGTCCGTCGAACGAAAATAACCACCCTTTTTTCCTTCTATCTCTCTCTCTTGTTCGCACAGCCAAGCCGACAAAGTAACCTCGTCCCTAAGCAAAAAACGAAACTAGACGTGAGATATCACTTATGAGTCAATAGGGTCGACTTCATTGATGAACTTTCTAAGGAGTTTAGTTTTGCGGAAGCTCAACGCGGGTTAGGGGTGGAGGGACATCATCCCCTTCTAAAGAGCAACACATCGACGATCTTGATTATAGTTGAGGTCTTCCCATAGTTTCTTCAGGTACAACAGCTGATATTTTTCACTCCTTATTTATTTATGTTTTTGTCAGGAAATATAGAAAGTAGTGAGTTTTATAGTTTCAGCTCTTGATAGTCAACACACGCGGGACGGAGTTTAGTGACGATGGTTTGATGCTCCTTTACCCTGCGAAGCTCCCGTACACTTTCAACGGCGTTGTTTGTAGAAAACGGAACACTCTGAAACGTGAATATCGCTCAAATAACAGTTGAACTTCAATGGACTGAGCCAAATGCGCGTAGAGTACGGTCACGTTTATTACAGACGATTTTAAACAACTAGAAATTTCACAAAAACTTAACAAAATGTGTCTTATTTCAACTCTGAGAAGAAAGAGAGGAGAGAAAAAAGTAAATCAACCACAATCTACAAAATAAGCTATTCGCAATGCTACTTGCGCACTTCAGCTAGATACTCGTATTTTTAAGAACAAATAATCTGAAAAAAGGTGTTCGTAAAAAAAATGTAATGTCGACACTTAGGCACTATAAAAAGTGTACTAATTTCTGACAAGAAAATTGGTATTAGTTTCATAAATCGTATCGTTAGCTTTCTGTCTCCAAGACTTGTTGACTCTTGTGGAAGATGGTTCAATATCACGGAGAGACTAATCGAACCCCTATGGATCCGACGCAGCCGTCACATACGCACTCGTAGCACGATAACAGCACAAGTTGGCGACACTCACTTTATCTTCAAGTACCAATCAACTTAATTAATTAACGACAAAGAGGGGAAAAGGGGGGAAGAAGGTCCTTGATACCGAGAACACTAGGCGATGTACTGTCCGAGGAGGCAGAAGGACAACAACGTCGAAGTCTTTAGAACCAGAGGTTTAAAAACACAAGACATCAAAAAAGGCACGACCAACACCTTGTTTATCTGGTAGGCGCGTTGCCCACGCGATCTTTCCCTCCCCTCCAGGGATCACCAACATCGATCACGCCAAGGTGTAGAGACTATGTTCCGGTTTTTCAGTGTGAGAATGGTGGCGCCTTAATTCCACGTGCGAGAGTCGGGACTTCACTGTCGCCAATTTTAAGGGGAACGATGGTATAGAACTGAAAATTTTTGCTGCCGTTTAGAATTCCCGGACTATTTATTAAGCGATTTGATATTTTGCTATATTGTTTTCTACAAAAATGTAGGCTCTGACCAGTTAAAAAGTTTAAATTGTTTTTAAAAATTGTGTGATAACTTACACAAACCCAATAAAACACTACAACATTATGTTAAAATGTTATGATGTGACCCAATCAAAACATGACTTAATTTGATAGAGTAAAATTAGATTCAGATTTCTAACTTTTTGTTAAAAGTACAGAATTTAGCGTAAATCATCATTGATTTTTTAAACTTTAAACTCAAACGTTTTAACTCTTCAGAAGCCTGCCGATAATTTTCTTCCACATTTTTCTGAAAACCATATTTAAAAACTATCTATCAAATTAATAAATAACGCGGGCTTTCTAAACGTCTGTACCGCGTCTCAGGGCTCTGGATCGGTAGTGCAACATAGATCAGCATGAACCAGTTTGAAAAAAGGGTCAATGCCGCTATCTTATCGGACATCACGAATTAGAGTTACACAGATTCACATAGAAAAGGTTGTGGTACTTCGACATACGACCGGCAATACCATCTATCGAGCGTCGCTTTAAACATAATTGAGAGCGCTCCCGGTAAACTGTCATCGCCAGTGAAAAGGATATCGGCATTTATCCAGACACAAAGGCTTATTTTACAGCTTAATCTAAGGTGCGGTGATGAGGACGGTTCAGAGGAACTGTTCGCACATTAGAAAGCAGATGATGGTGGTGGGGGGTGTGGGTGGAACACAGTTACAAATCCCATTCGGAAAACTAACTCAAGCAGAGATTTGAACCTCGACCTCCCCGTCGTCAGCAATCTAATCTGTTGCAAGCATGACGCCTTAGACGCGTTAACCATTATTGAGAGTTTCTAGTCAAAGTTGGAGCTATTACGATAGTCGCTGTAGAAACAAGAAAGAAATGTTGGCTGTTAATATGAACTTTGGTATTAACCAATTTTATGTTACGAACTGACATATTAAACAGAGAAATTTGCCACATCTACTTTCACGTGTTCATACACCAAGTCACGTGGTCTGCAACTGTCACTTTTGATGGATATTATCAATACCTATAAAATTACACAAACATTATAGTAAAATGGTATAAATTTTGACCGAAAGAATTTGTATTTTTCTAGAACAGGTTCTTCAAATGTCCAATCTTAATAACATCAAAGTATAGTTCAGCGTTGATGCGTTAAGCCCTTATGGCGAGGTCACAATTAACTTAACGTTCACGTAACGTAGAGAAATAAAGTGTATGATCCAGGATTCAAAAGTGGCAGTTGCAGTCTTGACGTATCAATATGTTAAAATGGTTTTAGTGAATATATTAAAATGGTTTTAGTAAATATATTAAAATGGTTTTAGTAAATATATTAAAATGGTTTTAGTAAATATATTAAAATGGTTTTAGTAAATATATTAAAATAGTTTTAGTAA
>CABFOV010002186.1:71611-91351 GCA_902141375.1 Timema poppense
TTCTGCATACCAAATCTGCAATCAAATTTAAAAAAATATAGTCCATTCGCCATAGGAGTGGTGGTAATGACAGCTAGCAAACGTTACAAGATCTACAGTAACTCTATGGCTTCTTTGGTGCTGACTGACAGCTCACAGCTGACGGCTTTGAAAAGTTACCAGACCAAATTATGTATCCCTACACCGAACCATATGATCTGAAAAAACATGTGTTTAGCAGCTGTCACTTCTGACACAGGTATTATACCTACATTTTGACTGTCAGAAGTCGGCTGTGAGCTGTGAGTCAGCACCAAAGAAGCCATGGAGCTACTGTACTCTTATGTATCCATTCGCCAAATCACATGATCCGCAAAATTTATTTGTTGTCACTTTAAGCAGTCAAAACTTTCACAACAAACAATTTGTTTTTAATTATGTATCTCTTTTAATCGTTTTTACATATTCTGTTTGCTGACAGTTACCATCACTCCTATGGCGAATTGGCTTTAACTGTAGTGGCGTTCCTCGCAATTTGATTGGCTGGCAGGAACACGTGGGCGCCTTCACTTAACGTTCACGAGAGAAAGTTGATCGTGGTCCCTGCATTAGGTCCACGGTTTAGCTCCCTGTTCAACTTACATTTCTGTTTGTTCGCAGACATGCACGACGCAACCTGTTTGGACCTGTTCGAACCTTGCTCTCCGGCCAGATATAATAACACACAGGAAAACAATGCGGGCCGCGCGCGCGCGCACGTTCAACAAAAGCTTCATTAATTCCACCCGACAGATTAAAAGCATTTTTATGACGAGACATAACAATAACGACTTGGAGGTGGTCCAAACTTTCAGCAACAAGAATTAACTGTGTTGTTAATATTTTAAAGAAGAAAATCAGTAACCCCCAAGGCTACGGCCACGCTTGCGACCTGGTCGCCGCGTTTTATGACCAGTTATCATGGCACCAAGGCGTGAAGATGTGTCATTAACTCATTAGCCATAGTAGTATATAGTCATATGAAGAAGAAACGTAAATATAGATAGTACGGTGTACACCCCATTAATATGCAGATACGTACTTATGGACAGACCTGTAAAATACATGAAAACACACCCCTATTTAATTATAATGTTTTCTGTGTCACGTATAAAATGATAAAATGCAATTTATCGTTATGTTCGCGGTATTAAAAATATTATTTACTAAGTGGAATTAATTACTATGATTGGAAACAACCTTTGCACTCCAAGCCTTTGTCAAGCATTTCAATCTATTGTTAGTTTGTATACTGTATATTTTATGATTTTATTATTTTATGTATGCTAATTAAGAAGTTCTTACCTTGTTCATTTCTTTCTTAATTGTTTGATTCATCCCAACCCTCCACTGTTGCAACTGCAACCTCTATCCAGAGCTTAGATTTAACATCCCTGTTTGCGTAGTCTCGATGTTTCAGAATTCCACAGTGGTGATCATTTATAAATAACTCGATATCAAACATTGCTGAGTGCCCCCTCATGAGAATCAATGTAATAGCCTACACTACCGCGACCTGGTCGCAAGCGTGGCCGTTGCCTAAGAAGAGTTCTAGGAAGTTTACCAAGAGCCAAGAGGCGAATACAAGTTAGTTAATAGTTATTGTCAGGGCCTAGATTGTGAGGATGACATGTCATATAAATTTAGACAGATCAGAGACAATATTCATGGGCACATAAACTCGGCATAATATCCCTGAGCCCGCTTCGATGGCCGCATGGTCTGATGCGCTACTCTCGCATTAGACTAGAATGCCGATGGCGGGGCGATCGAGGTTCGAATCTCTGTCGGGTGTACTGAGGGTGAGATTTTTACAAAATGGTTTTCCACTCATTATCCACACAAATGCGGGTACACTTCCTCTAAATATAACCTAGCTAATCCCTAAAAGTATTCGTGTAATTAGTGCATAAACGTACAACCAGAACAGGTAGTAAGACACGATGTTAAAAAGAATCCCCGATTGCATAAATGTATTTTGTTTATAGTTCACTAGGGGTTAGCCCTGTCTCCTTCCAAATAAGGTCAACCCACCTGTTGATGAGGCAGCCCACGCCCCCTCTCAAGGACTAGGGAGGACCGGTATCGGGCTGCCCACGTACCGAGGAGGGGCCCGCGCGAGGCATGGCCCCACAGTGCGAAGCTGGAACGAAGGCGAGCTAGTATTGAGGAAATCCAGCCAATCCTCTATCCCGGGGACTAGGGGACAATGCGATGGACCCGGGGACTAGGGAACAAACAATGCGATGGACCCGGGGACTAGGGAACAAACAATGCGATGGACCCGGAGGACTAGGGAGCTATGCGATGGACCCGGGGACTAGGGAGCTATGCGATGGACCCGGGGAATAGGGAGCAAACAATGCGATGGACCCGGGGACTAGGGAACAAACAATGCGATGGACCCGGGGACAAGGGAACAAACAATGCGATGGATCCGGGGACTAGGGAACAATGCGAAGAACCCAGGAGGGTCCCTACAGATGTCGTGATATTGACATTATTTTACCTTTTTGAAAGAACAAAATATATTAGTAAAACTATTATGTTTATTTGCTTCGCGTTTGCGGCAACAATAGAGATTATAATGAATGAAATAATATCAAAAAATATTATATTCACACTTTTATTTTGTTATAATTGGCCACCAAAATAAATATATTTGTTTTTATAACTTAAAGAAAAATCCATATAAAATATTAGTTTCACAATAAAACTTATTTTATGGTGTCATTAATGGCCTTCATTTAGTATAGTTCACCATCTTAATTTATGAATAGAACGCAGCCTTTTAAAAGCTCTCGTCTGTAGAGCACCTTTAAGTGTGCCACAGGCACCACTTCCTTTTAAAAAACATCCGAAAGGTTATTTTGATAAATCCGTGTTTCAATAATGTAAAAACCGGCCCCGTGGTGTAGTGATCAGTGCACCTGGCTACAAGACTAGGGGTCCCGGGTTCGACTACCGGCTGCCAACGGTCACCAGGGTTTGGTTAATTAGGTTTTAGTTAGGTTTCAGCCTCCCACTGGATCACACCCTCATAACAATCATCATCACAACATCTCAATGCGGGTATGACGTGTATACAACCACCACAATAAGGTGTACCCTGGGCAACGTTTTGTTCCACCAGAGCGACTCAACTGGATATCATATCCTTCTTGATCAATGATCCCATACACTTTTTAAAAAAACACTCATCTCATCGGAACATGAAAAAAAGCTCCAAAGAAAGAATGTACAATTTGTAAATTCAGGCATCCCCTTGGAAACGGTATGTTTGTACTGGATAATCTTCCCACAAACTGGGCTACGAATTAAGTAGTCCAGACGCGCGATATTATTATTATTAATCTAAAAAAGTTTAAAAGAAAAACTTGATTTTAAAATAAATTTTTGTTGCGAAAGTATTGCCTGCAAAAAGTGACCAGAGCTCAACATAAAGATAGAGCTATAGAACATATTGTTTGACGAATGTAGAAATGAAAGTAGAGCTGGTAACTGTTTCGAGTTGTCCGTTACCACCACCACAGTCACGAATGGGGTGCAGTAAGCCTCGATAGTATTCGAGCCATAATAATAATAATAGCAAGGATGGCTCGAAGGGTTCCCAGGCAGGTCGCAGGCCGATTTTTGGCGGGTCACGGAAAGTTTAGGAAATTTGAAAATGTACTGATTTAAAAACAAATTGTTTTAAAAAATCGGAAAGAGAAAAAACAAAACAAAATTTAAAAAAGAGAAAAATATAAGAAGTATTACGGAAACATTTATGGAAAAAACTGTAGTAAAAAAACAAAAATTAATATACTCCCCAAGGCCTCATTAATATTAATTAAAGTTAAATGGGCCACGAGAATTTGTTGTCTTAAAAATTTGGGTCGCGATTCTAAAAAGTTTGGAAAGCACCAGTCTAAGTCAAAGGGTCTCAAATTGAGGTCCGCAGACAGGACCATCGGGAATATAATGACGAGGAAAAGATAAGATTAACAGGATAAGTCAACAATATTTTAAACAAGTAATATCACATTCCCAGGTTCGATCCCTGGAGCTTCAAAGATGTATCTGTGAAGCAGTGAGTCTATAACGAGGTCAAACTCACCCTCACGAGGAAAAAAGAGGAGCTACTTGAATACAGAAGTAGCAGCTCCAGTCTAGTAAACCGAAGGCTCGTTGTGTTGACCACATGACACCCTCTATCCACAGATGTTGGCACTAGCCTTACTAACGGCGGCGGCCGCTCGGTCAGTAGAGCATTTGTGAGGATGTAATGTAACGGTCCTCTTCGTATTTTTAAATGGAAGAAATCCCAATGCAGTTAACGAACATGTAATGTTCTCTTAAGAATATTTTTTAGAACCGCGTCTTACTACCTGTTCGGGGTTATACGCGTATGTACTAATTACGTTAATGGTTTTAGGGCTTAGAAAGGCTATATTTAGAAGTATATCCGCATTTTCACGGAGGGTGAGTGGAAAACCATTATAGGAAAAAACCTCCTCAGTACACTCAACCGAAAGTCGAACCTCGATTTCCCTGTAATCGCAAGTCTAGTCTACTACGAGAGTAGCACGTCAGACCTTTTGGCCAACGAAACACGTCACTAATGAGTTGTTCAGGGGTTAACGTACACGTTGTGTTAACATTAAATAAAGGGTATCACGTGTTCTAGCCAGCCAATCATGTTACGTTGTTACGTTAAGTTAAGCGAATCCTGACCACACACTAATAACATTGAATGAACATTAAGGTGTGGTCGCATAGATACTAATACACAGTAAAAATGACTGATTTGCGACCGAAATTCTAGATGAACCAATTTTTTTTATGACTATGGACACTTTTCTAAATTGATATTGAATTATATAATTATTTTTTTGTATGCATATATTTTTAAAATTAACTAAAAAACTTATTTTTTTAAATGGTTGGATTAAAAATATACCAAAGTTTTGTGTGTAATTTACAAATATAATATTTTTAATCATGAAAACCTATTCACTGGGCTAGAAATCGGCCATTAGTTACATAAATGTAGGTTTAGTACAAGATAGGGGTGGAAACCCCCAGCATACCTACTCGAGCCAAGAGAGAGGTGAAGTTTCTCAGTAGAACCCGAGACTCAGTCGGCAGTAATCCTATGGTTCGCTTGACAGGACAACACTAATGGCCTTGAAATTTGTCCAGAGGAAAAATTAGAATATCTCAGATGTGTTGTTTTTTCTGAGGCTTAAAAAAATCTTTGCAAGCTAGAAAGTGAACCTACATCAATGTTATTTCATAAAATATATCATTTAAATTCTTTTTTTCAATAGGGATTTTTAACGTGCAATTTATGAAAACAAGGATTATATCCGCACATGACTTACAAATTAGTTTTAGCTATGACATACATAACAGTTTACTAAAGTTAAATTAACGACTCTACCTGGTATCGAAACCGGGACCCTTATCATAGTAAGCACAAGTGCTATCGACATAGATAAACTATCGGTTAAAATATAAAGAAAAATGTATTACGTTTAATATGATAAACCACTATAAATAAATGTTTAAAAAAATGATACAACGCTAAAAGCATAGCTGTGGTAAAATAATATCCAATACCAAAATTGGATTAAATTGGAATGTTGCGTAAGTTGACGCACTTATGATGACTCTCAATACACAAAGTATTAAACTATATACATTTATTTTGTATTGAAGTTTGAATATTTTTCTAAAAAAAAACATTAATTTTATGCTTCTATAGTAATTCACTTTTTGGAGTCAGCGTAGCCTTTCGAATTATTCGGAAACTATATGCTATTCGTCAAGTAGACCAGGGTTGGACTGGGCCTTCAAAAGGGCGCGAAACTTATTTTTATAGGACATAAAATATTGAAGAGTCCAAAAATGTTTACCTATTTACTGTAAAATAACTATACGAGTGCTGGTAGAATTCAATAATATTAATTGATAATAAAAATATTGGTAGTTCCAGCAAGGACTTTCCAAATATTTTTTTGTTTGTTTTCCCCATGTGTATCAAAGCATTGTTTAATATTGTGAATTGCATAGGTTATGTTCAATAAATATAGTATAAATTCATGGACTAGGTGGATTTTTTTCACAAAAGTGAAAAAACATGAAGCATTTAAGGAACAAATTGTATTATTCATTCACGAGCTAAGTTTACCTAGATGGCAGCTCGAAATGTTACTAGAAGTAATCCCTAATATATCACTACGCCAACAGATGACATCACTTTGGATAACTGTAATGAAAACAGATGGTAATATATTAATGTGATAGTTAACCACAGTAATTTAGGCCAATATTATTTATATATTTATTTGAGGTCGGACACAAAATTTATTTATAGTTTTATTCCCCTTAAAATAAATATTCACACCACTTTCACAAAAACTTCTAACGAACATTGCTTAAAGATGGCGACTGACGAATTTAAACCATATGATTGAACATAATGGTTAACAGGTTTTTTACACTGATGCAGACACGCAGTTGATGAAAATATTTTATTCAGTTAAATATTTCAAAATACGATAAAATAATCATAAAATCATTTATTGTATGTAAAAAAAATAACAACAATCTTCTCTTTTCCAAGTAAATGCGATGCCTGTATTAAAAGGTATTGATGTATGCATTATATTACACAAAATCAGTAACGTTTCAAAACGAAAGATAAGTACTTTTAATTATGTTTAAAATATTGTTTCGGGTTGGATAAAATGAAATTATTTAAAAAAAATTGAAATAGTATGAGAAAACTTTAGTTTACGTTATTTTAAATGTAATGTATAACAGATAATTAAACATATTTACATTTATAACAAAACTGTGATCTTTCACAAATGTTGGCAACCCAACACCTACACATATGATTTTCGAACTGTTATCCAGGTAAAAACCTATCGTGAATGGAATATGCAAGATAGTATGCTGTATCCTTGGCAAAGATCCTCAGACTGTTTGGATACAGCCTGTCTCAACAACATCCGTCCTGAGAAAACTGGGTCCATCTCGGAAAAAAGGAAGTGTAAACATCACAAACCAAATTACCTAAACTAAACCTTACTTGTATCAGCGCTGAATAAAAGTCTCTTCAAAGCAACACATTGCAATATAAATTTTCACTTTCACGCCAAGGCCAAGCTTTTAAAAATTTTAAATTTTAAAATTATTAAATACTGAACGTAAAACAACTCCCTCCCCCTCCCTGGAATAAGTTTTGATCACAACGTTCTTTCTCTCACCCTTTTTGATTTCTAATTTCTCTAATTAACTTACCGTAACTAGTAACATTAAATGGACATTACACGTATTATTATGTTAAGAATGGGATCTATTTAGCCTCCTTTCATTAATATAATTATTATCTTCACATCATCCAACGAAAATATTGTTTACTTGTATGGACAAAAAAAAAGTATGGTAGTCGAAAGTTTAGAAAAAGATGATGTTTGGAAAATTGATATGGAATCAAAATTAACTAGATTTTATTAAAATTGCATATTTCCAGAGCCAATAGATCCTAAGCACACTAGTGCAATGAAAATAAGAAATCCAGAATATATTTTGAATGCACAAAAGACTAAAACAAAGTAGCCAAAGATTTTGGAAACAAAGTAATTATATAGATTTCTATTCTTTATTTTAGAAACTGTCACTAAAATACCATTATTGATTAAAAATGTATTATTTTGTAATATATTGAAAAAATGTTTGATTGAAACGGCTGCTAGATATTTATATAGAGTACTATGTTCGCGCAGTAAAAATCATAACTCTAAAATGTTCATAATAGAATTTGGCTGTTTTATTCATGTTCCTCATCTTGTTAGAACTAATTGCAGAGGTAACGGCCCATCAAACAAGAGTTAGTAAGTTCTGATGCGATGTGGGACTTTCACAAATAGGCCCTTTTTTTGTCACAGAAATTAATATATTCATTTGGAAGAACTAGACTCTAATGTATTCCACAACAAGATGTAGTCCGTGAGCCAAACTCTAAGATGGACCCTATCAGGATATAACAACTTCATAGCACTTGCGATTTTCATTATTTACGCCGTGGCATCTGAATATAACACCAGGACCTTTTCTACGTGAGCTCACCTAGGGCACACACTTTCAATTCATCATCCACGAATCTTACAACATGATACGTATGTTCCAATACTTCTCAGTAAATTAAATATGGTTTGGGAATATCCTTAGGATATATCTTACCTACCACAAGGTTCACAACAAAATTACCCTAAACAACCATGATTTCATCCACAGCGACCCATATGAAGGCATCTCCCATGTAGGTTATTATCCTTTCCATTGTTTCTTTATAATATATATGCAGATAATTCTTTCTGGGTATTGATTGACCATGAATTTGTTGCTTTCATTACTGTTACAAGAAGGATGCAAATTCGGGCCCTTGGAATATAAAGCATGGGATGTTTGCAGCGATCATTGCACTACACAAGTCCTTACAGAATTAGTTTCTTTAACTGGAAGGAAGGCACCTACATCTTTGTTTTAAAAAAAGTATTCTTCGAACAACTCAGATTTTTTTACGTACAAAGTGTGCGCCGCACATGTTGCTCCAATTATTATTTTAATGGAACGTCCTATATTTTTGTTGCAAGATTGACACATTATAACTTTACTGTCGGTTTTGTAGGAGTCATTGATCCCAGTCCATTATTTGGATTTTGTATTCAGCAAGACTCGCCTGGTGTCATGGTGAAAAAATTAAAATATCTTATGGTAGCCTATTGTTAGACTTTCACTTTCAACCACTCATATGAAAACTAAAATCTCTTTGAGATATTACACGATAAGAATGAAAGTCGTTGGACTAGTGTGTTGAAAGGGAGGGAGATTCCAGACAAAAATTACTTATCTGTTTACTAAATTCTTTAAAAAAAATGCATCAAATGGTTCATTGTGAGGAGAGAAACCCTCTACTTAGTGGCAAAACAATTAACTACCCGAGTTAGATTTTACCCTTTTCAATAGTTAATTTAAAAATTCCTTTAAGCCGATTTACGCAAGCCAAACCGAATCAAACAATGTTTAAAAACTCAACTAATTTGCAATAATTATTACTAAAAAATATATCAAATAATCACAAAGTAAGTAGCTTTATGTAAACTCACTTGAAATATATAAACATGTCAACATATGTAAAAATATATTAAATGAAAATCAAATAATATTTTATTTTCATTTTATATATTATATTAACCCTAATATAGTGAGCTTGCTGGAAAAACTCATTTAATCATTTTTTTCATGTTTTTAGATTTTGGCATCATTATAAAGGCAAATAATTGCTCTTCATTTTGTAACAACTCACCAAGTTATTTGTTGTCATTTGAAATAACAATGAAATATTCTGTTATTCTCACCAAGTCAACAGAAACATTTTATTGTCAAGAAAATCTCACTAAGTCATGACAACTGACTTAGTGAGTTTTCCTTAGCATTGTTTTGGTCGATAATTTAAAAATTGATAAAAAAAAATCTTACTAACTACACAGTTGGTTAGTTAAATCTATCCTGTAAACACTTGCTCATTCAACATTATCAATAACAACAATAGTTAGGAAATAATATTTTCTATTACTTCTTAGGCTATTTTGTTTTATTCCTCACATGTATTATTTAACCATCTATGACTCGGCTTCCCCTAATAATTCATACTGTTATGAATGGACAAAACTAGACGGAAAAAGAGGAAGATCAGAAATAGGTTCATGCTTGCTACAGTGGATGAATCAAATTCCCTCTAATGTGAAAGAATTATCACTGTTCTCTGATACATGTGGCGGTCAAAATTGAAACATATATATATATTGTGCCTTTATGCTATAGATTGTACATAACACACATATTGACATAATTGAGCATAAATTTATGCAGCGTGGCCTCTCATACATAGAGGTGGGCTCAGTTAATAGTGCAATATAAAACGCCAAAAGTATGTTCCAATATATTCACCTCTTGATTGTCTGACCATTTTTATAACAGTGAGATCAATGAGTAACAGAAACAAAAAGAGTGGACCTTATCAAGTTGAATCACTATAGAATTAATCGCCCCGCGTTGGGCGTCGATTGAAACACTTCGGATTCTTCCCATATAAAATAATGCTGTAATTATATTTAGGTTGTCTATAGCTCCGTGGTCAAGCGCCTATCATCACTGTACGGAATAGATACCGCTTAACCAGCTGTTAATTGCTCTGTGGTCGAGCACTAATTAAATCGGTATATTTAATTATATTAAATAAAGATAACTTTTTATGGCTGTTTATTCACACACGGTTTATTTAAATGACACCTGTTAATTACTTATACATATTCCGACTAAATGTTTTATATCACTGCACACTTGTGATATTAACGTAAATTATTGTATTCTGTGTTAGTCCCCAACTGCGTTGCTTGTGTGTGTGCGGATGCCTGTATTTGTGGTATTACTTGTGCGACTTGTGCGTGGGTGCCCTTAAACATACGCACAAGCAGTTTATATATGACATACCCCTTGCCTCTTGCTTCCCTTGCCAACAGTGTAAAAACTAACTAATAGAAAGATTCCTGGCGACAGGTGTTGTGAAGGCTAGCTTCTTATTGGTATAGGGAATTGGCGTCTTTGCCAAATACTGCGGAGTTATTCCTTTAACAGGAAAAATTGTATAAAAAATATTTTAAAGGTGTAATCCTTTTCCCATTATTTCTGAAATGCGCGTGTTTCTTCATGGATGAATCATAAAAGGATACTCTACATATGTTACTTTAAATAAAAATTACCTTCATTCATGACCTTTTACATATTTTAGAGTAATCCAAACCAATATAATTACAAAGTCAAGGAACTGAAATTCACCGGGTTTTTTTAATCTAAAGGACCTGGCATCAAAGAATATTAGGAATACAACTGTTGATAATGCTGGTAATAAAGTTTGTTGGTTAAAGGTAAAAGTCTTTCGTTTCTCAAAAGAATGCCCAAATATAATAAAATACAGGTATGATTACTTTGGACAATATCAAGAAATTGATGTAAGGAAACGTGGCAGAAATCAACTATATAGTGAATGCACTGTGCAAAATCTTTATTAAAACAACTTCACATAAACAAGGAGAAAAAACAAGACCTATTCTCTGTGCCGAAAGACAGTTATTCCAGAAATATACCATGCTTGGTATAGTTCCATCCCAGATTGCAAAATGAATGAGCGGGTCCCAGAACCAGGGACTACTAGATTCTGAAAATGAAGAAGATGCTTGGATAAGTCTGTTTAGCCTTTAAACATGCATTTTGAAACCTCACTATATTGTTTATGGATTTTCGATGTAATTTTTTTAATCGATTCAAGTTTTAATTGTAAATCAGTTTAATTTTCTTTCCTATTTTACATTTAAAATAGTAGGCATTTATGTCATGTACCATGACAGAGTGTTTATTAAAGTGATTAATTAATATAGTATTATTTATTTTCTAATTGAATGATTGTCAAAATTACTTTTTATTTTTGAAATTCATCAAACAGATTTTATGTAATGAACATGAGAAAAATTGTGTTTCTTTTGTTGGTTTCCTAATTGTACTCCAATTTTAATGCCATTTATTTGACATTTGATTAAGTAAACATTAAAGTGTATTTTTAAGTGGATATAATTTGTTCAAATCAGTAAATAAATCTTGAGTTATGATTCAAGACTTTTAAAAACAAATACATTTGAATGATTATTAAAATAAATAGTTTAACCAGTAGTTATGATTATTCTAAAATAATGACCGTCACTCAATCAACCTTCTATAACACATATTTTTAATCAGGAAAATCTCAACAAGTCATAATCAGATCACTAAGTCAACCTTTAATAGTATATTTCTTATCAGTGAAAACTCACTAAGTCAAGTGAAAGTAAGTAATTAATTAAATTTAATCAACACAATAGATTATGAAAAAAATTGTTGACACTTAATGTTTTAAAGTATGTTCCTAATATTAAAGAAAAAAAAATTGTTTAAATTGGATTTATGATTTTCGGGAAAAAAAAGTGTGTCATAAACTAAAAATTGCATTTCTCACAAATTTAGAATTTTGACCAAATGAGTTTCTCCAGCAAGTCCACGATATAGTTATTCGTTGAGATTTCCATTTTCTGAACATCTAAATGGCGAGGAATAGAATATGTATTTACATAGAAATCCTATCTCTAGTAATGACGTCCAGAATTTTGCAGCTTTACACTTTTCTTACAGTAAAACTATTAACAATCTATTTTATTGTAAAGCCTACTAGATATTTCTTTATAATTGTGGTATGTTCCTGTGACCCAGTACAATAAGAAACAAACGCGTTATTCAACTGCAACTAGAGCGTGCCTCTCCAAAATGTGTTTAACAGTAACGCTTTCTAATAAAAGCTATGATAAAATGTTTATTTTTTACACAATGGGGGAAGACTTAACCCAAGTCCAAAGCTACAATAAAAACTTTTAAACCAGTTCGAGAAGTGTATAATGTAAAAAAAAGAACTTCATTGTTAGTTCAGGAGGTGGAGGGCAGCTACCCCCTAAAAAATTTCTTTCCAACCAAATACCCTCCCACATTAAAAAATTACATCATACCTACGTGCTTGGCTCACACCGTTGTGAGAGTAGCTCCTGAATATACATATGTACTTTTATCAAATGATGAATATATGAATATATTAATAGAGGCTATACCTTTATTTTTGCGCACTTATCTAAACTCTAGAATCGTTGGTTCCCGAACTTGTTGAATGGCGTACCACCAAAACAATGGACCAGTTTCATAGTCAAATTTAGTACGCCTCAAGTGCGGCGCTACACTAAGTACATGACGACACCTACCTAAACCAGAATGGAATGGGCCAGTTTCCTATGTGAGAACGGCCCATTCCATTCTGGTTTAGGTAGGTGTCGTCTTGTACTTAGTGTAGCGCCGCACTTGAGGAGTACTAAATTTGACTATGAAAATGGCCTTAAGTCTGTATTTTGGAGTGCCACCAAGATCGTGCTGAATATGTAATATTTAGGTACATTTTAATGGCGCCCACGAATTTAATGACACGACACTATTTATAGGTTAACAGTTTTTATTTATCATTTGTTTAACATTTCTACTCAATCAATACATATAATAGGGCACAGCTATCAAAGGAATATAAAAAAACAACTTATATTTACCCCTCCAACAACTGTTTAAATCTCTTTTCCTTTTTGTTTGACTGGGTCGTAATATATTTATGTTATTTGATGACACATTATCTTTTTACAACTTTAATTTGCTTGTTTAGTTTGGCTTCTCACGGCGTACTAGCTGGAATAAGTGTACGTACCACGGTTTGGGGACCACTGCTCTAGATAATTGAGCTGAATACTTAGGGCGTCCTCTTACTAAGCTAATTGTTTAATTCCCGTTGGGGGACTAATAATAACGTTACGATTGATTTTAAAATTCTAGAGAATCGTTATATTATATAATTAGTCACAATTTTTTCTAAACAACATAGCAATCAGCAATAGGCATAAAATAATTATGTTTTCATTAAACGCAGATTTAAAACGGTTTCAATTTACTGGAAAAATAAAGCAGTTTTACTAAGTAGGGTATGTTAGAAACTAGCAATCCCATACGGCCTTGCCCATGATTCTTAAAAAATTTGTTAAAATTAAGATAACTAAGAAGCCAATTATAAATTTTAAAATCCGGCTTCGGTGTGCATTCAGACCCCCTTTCGTCTACCCATGTTAAAAATTTCAGATCTCTGTGTGCCGTAGATTTGGCTGGGAATCGCATACAAACACAAACATGCAGACACTTCATTTTATTAATTATTATTATTATTATTATTATAGGTGACCTGGCGGCCTAGGGGTAGGTGTCAGACTTCTATGCTGGCGGCCGGGGTTCAATCCTCGGTCCCAGCAAAGATTTATCTGATTACTAAACCCTTCTTTCACCTCTGATAAGACATATTGTGAATGTGGGGAATGCCAGGCCTTCACCGTGATTCGGATTCCACGTTAAACTGTAGGCCCTCCATTTCATCTCACAATCACATTACACATTAGCGTAAGTGCGTATAACCCGAACGGGTAGTAAGACGCGGTGCTAATAAATAATAATAATAATATTATTATATATAGGAACAAAGCTTATTCAATGTAGCCTCTATTCAAACACTTTGTGAACCTAAGACTTCAGGTAGAGGCAGCCGACAGGTCTCTGCTTTGTTTGTATTTCAGAATACAGAAAACCAATCGACCATAAGAGGGACACACGCCAGGGTAGGGAAAGTAACAGAGTGGTGGGGGTATTTCCTCTCCTCAAATAGGTACTCAGAGAAGGAAGATAAGACCCAAAAAGGAATTTGGTCTTCTATTCTGCCGCACGGTACGTAATATTCCGTTAAGTGAACGTTAAGTTTACCGTGATACTGAAATTAGTCTGGCAGGAGGCAATCTTACCTTACACGATTCCACTATGTCTTAACTTATAAGATAGGATCATAGTATATTGTCAAGGTTAGACACCTACAGTAGCCCCATGGCTTCTTTGGTGCTGACTGACAGCTCACAGCTGACAGCTGACGGCTTTGGAAAGCTACCATACCAAATTATGTATCCCTACGCCGAACCATATGATCTGCAAAAACATGTGTTTAGCAGCTGTCACGTCTAACAGTCAAAATTTAGGCATACACCTAAATGTTGAGTGTGGGAAGTCAGCTGTGAGCTGTCAGTCAGCACCAAAGAAGCCACGGGGCTACTGTAGCTACCTTTCAGGTAAATGGGTTGTACATTAATATAATTACCGGATTCGGCTAGGGGACAAAGGTAGATAAATTATGATAGTCATTTCTTGTCATAACGAATCTCGTATTCCGGTTTTATCAATTAAAATTACTTCATGATCAAAATAGAGATATATTATTAATAGTAGGCCTACTTTAATGACTGCCCATGTTTAAAATAGCAATAACATAGACCTTACTTAAAACAAAACTAATTTGTTATTGTCATCAAAATAATGACTTTGGTATTTACATAATAAAAGTAGTATTGTTGGTAAAGTTATAAATATGACAGTGAAAGAAAGAAATTTTGTATTACTATAGTATTCCAATCATATATGTACTGATATATAATTTAATTTTAGGTCTGGTCCGAACTCAAATATAAAGCAAGAAGTCGGGCAACATTGTTGAGGGCAGGCCGTTTAGAAACCGGGAATAAACCCAACAATGAGCCTGGCCTCAATGACAACTAAAAGAAGGTCATAATAATCATGGACATAGAGACGGCCGAGGGCTACTGCGCTGCGGACTGCCTCCCAGATAACAATTAGATTATCACATGTTATATTAATATCAGCTTGCTTTGTTTTGTATTTAATATAAATAGGAGCTATTTTTATTAATACATACGAGTATTATATTATACTCTCTACATTCACAAACAAAGGACATTTAACATTAATAATATGACTTGCAAATATTTACTTATCGTCGCGTCGTAAAGATATATTTTAATTCCTACCGCGAGCTAACAGACCCCTCGCTACATTTCTTGTTGGTGGAAGATTTGTCTCTCAACCACACGAACGATAGTGTTGGACTTGTATCGCTTTCGACTTGACCCCTAGCCTTATCGCACGTGACGTCACGGTCTTGGACACGTGCCTAATAAGGAGAGCCTGATCATGAGATGTTTGCACCAGAGAGAAGGTGCAGCGGTGGACGTCACACACGGGTGACGTCATATCACACACGCGAGCCACTGGGCATTTATCACCTTGAATAGAATCACTATTATTATTATTATTATTATTATTAGCACCACGTCTTACTAACCGTTCGGGTTATATGTATATGCACTTAAGCTAATGTGTAATGGTAGGGTGATAGTGAGATGAAATGGAGGACATACAGATTAACGTGGGATCCGAACCACGGTGGAGGCATGGCATTCCCCACATTCACAAGTTGTGATTAATACACGTCTTGTCAGAGGTGAAGGAAGGGATTTGGCAATCAGATAAATCTGTGCCGAGACCAAGGATTGAACCCCGGACTCCAGCACAAAAGTCCGACACCTTACCCCTAGACCAGCAGGTTACAAATTATAGTCGATTTTAAATTCACTCTCATAATAGACGGGACTGCCGAAGACGAGGAGATCGGGGTCCGAAACCGATCGGGTGTATTAAGGGTGGCTTTCCCTAAATGGTTTTACGCTCTTTCATCCAAGCAAATGCGGGTCGATTTCCTCTAAACTCAACCTTCCTAATCCCTAAAACCATAAGCGTAATTAGTATATAAGCGTATAGTCCAAAAGGGTAGTAATACGGAGTGCTAAAGAAAATTCCAAATCCACGACTTGTTTTTAACATTGATCTGATGATCCTGAAAATGTATTTTTAGACAAGTTTAAGATAAATATGCCAATATGGACAAACTTTCATAACTATGTAACTCATGTAACCTGTCCCGTCCCCTTCCAAACAATATTTTATTATAATTATTATTATGTGTTCTGTCTTTCGACAGGTACGTCGCCTTGTACAAAGTGAGTCCCTCCAACATGTCCTATAGGCATCTTTCCTTTTTACACTCGAAACCTCATCTTTCCTTGTTTGAGGTAATCAATCATTTGCATTCGAGGTATTACTGGCCCCCTTCTCCCTTCCACCTCTCCTTCTATGACGTCACTCAATAACACATTTCTTCTCATCTTGTCACAGTGAAAGCGTAATTTCGAATGAGGGGTAAAAGGGAGTGAGGGGAAAAGCGCTACTGAAAATACTCTACATCCATCGTTGGTATTATGGATGTGTATCTACCGCGATGTTTGATCAAGTGGACAGGTTTAAGTGGACGAATCACGGCTCTACACAGTCCCAAGTTCTCAACTTAGTAAAGCTGAACTATAAACAATCGTTAATGCCAGCAAAACAGGTCCACGTGTGTATACTCATGGCAAATAAAAAATAGATCACGCCCATATTCGAAATTTCTTCAGCGTCTTACGAGTTACAACCCCCTGGACCTATCCACATCTTTCCCTCATGGTGATAAGGATAAGGAATATGGGATTTAGGATTAAATGTGCCCGCATTTGTGTAGAGGAAGAGAGCTGAACTGTATGGAAAGGGGGGGAGGGATAGTTCAGTACACCTGGCCGAGATTCTAATCCCAACCTTTCCCACCAAACCAGGCAAGATGATGACCGCCGCCTTGGTCCAAGCGTTCACCAGCGTTTGTGCAAATGCTGAGCCATGACCGCTTTGATGGGGAGATCAAGGTTCGAATCCCGGCCGGGTCTACCAAGAGCAATTTTTTTCCTAAGTGTTTTTCTATTTTCTCGCCACATAAATTCGGATACACTTCCTCTAAAATCTACCTTCCTTATCCCTACTAGACTCAAGTCCAGCCAGTAGTGTGTCTGCAAACCGAGATAAGGGTCCCCGGTTTAATTCCCAGCATGGCCGAAAACTTGTGTGTCTTTCCCCTTTCACAGTGATTGATCAACGTCCGGGGTGCTGGGTGTTGTGTATGCTCTAGATTTAGATTGCTTTGCTGTTCATAAAGTTCATGTTTAAATATCTCAAATTTATAATTATAATACTGATAACGATAAAACTAATGTAAAAAAAGATGGACACAATGGACAAGTGAATGCACTTCATATTTTTCGTAACACTACTTCAGTGGTCGCATGGTCTAAGGCGCTACTCTCGTGTTAGACTAGACAGCCGTTGACGGAGAGATTAAGGTTCGAATTCCGGTCGGATGTATTGAAGGTGGTTTAATCCAAAATTGTTTTCTACTCGGCCTTCATGCAAATGCAGGTACACTTCCTCTAAATATATCCTTATTAATCCCTAAAACCATTAGCGTAATTAGAACTTAAGCGTATAACCCAAACAGGTTGTATGACGTGTTGCTAAAAAAAATACTTGCCATTGTTATTTAACTTTTAAATGCTACCACTGTCTTCCGACAGGCGCTGAATTCAAATTTCAGACCAAAATCTTTCCCTGTTACTTTTTTAGATTATTCAGATTTTAAAAAAAATAGCGTGTTGTGTCCATAGCTTTGCCAGGTAATTGGGATTTATTTTTTCCAGTTTCGGATTTTTCTCATATAGACGGCATGTGCTCCATAGATCAAAAACTATACCTATAGCTCTATCCACGTGATCTCGGTACATTGCATCCGCCCCCACTCCCCTCCCCAAACCATTTCCCTGAAAACGCGCATCATTTAAGGTGATTGATATTGTTTTAATATTATTTACAACCAAATCTAGGTGATCATCAGCAGGATTCTGACGAGTTGAAATATCTAAAGTTTGAGTTAAAGATTTTTGTTAACTCAATGATATTAAAAAAAAAAAAATCAAACCGCTTCCTAAATAATTTGGGATTTCTAAACGTTAACAATGTTTCTCAGTGTTGTGATATACATATACATCCATCTTTAAGTATCAGTGTGCCAAGTTTCAACTTTGTACCCCATCTCGAAATTTGTTTTTATCTGTCCAGAGTTTTTCTCAAGACACCACATGGAGTTTTATTATAGGCCTATATACAAGTTTAGCTACAGAAATAAGTACAATAACATAGACCATGTGTATGGGGCGTAAGAGAAGAGCGGTGACATAAGCAACCGAAGGTAGGCGGACCTTGACATAGTTTTATTGACTCAAGAGTGTACCAGATCCGAGTCACACATTCCCTCACGTCACACACACACACACACACACACACACTCTCTCTCTCTCTTTCTCTCTGCGACCATATGTCCGCAAATCAGCAGCAGTGACACAACAAACACGCACACGTGGTAAATATCACGGTCCTCAAACCCTTAAAAAAACACATATAAGGCCCAAAGACAGCCGCAGCTGCGCATTCCCAGGGTGCGAAACCCCCGTCACCCTTCTAACAACAGACGGCTAGAAACGCCACGGCGGCGCCTAGACGCGGTGTGAATATTTTGGCAATGTGCCCATGTCCCCCCTCGTCCTAAATTCTGGACGAACCACAATATCAACGTGGGGCCATGAAACGCCTGCATGAGGCAGCCAGCCTCGCACCGAAATATAAACAAGTTGTATCAACAGATCACGTGTGGCTTGAACCGAGAAATGAAAGTTTCCCGGTGAAATGTCAGATGATAGAATCCTAAGAGAAGGGGACTTTAGTTATAATACTGAAGTATTAGCACATCTGGTACACAACAGACCTAACAGTGACAAATTCGACCACCAAGCGCTGTAGTCGATACGCGAATGTCGGAAGAGAACTAAAATGGCCGTTTTCTTCGTGTTTTACTTATCACCACGTCTTACTAACCGTTCAGGTTATACGCTTATGTATTGATTATGCTCATGGCTTTAGTGATTAGGGAGATTAATTTTATAGGAACCGTACCCGATTTTTTAAGGAGAGTGTAAAACCATTTTGGAAAAACCACCCTCAATACACCGGACCGAGATTCCAACCTCTATCCCCCCGTCATCGGCAGTCTAGTCTACTGCTAGAGTAGCGCCTTAGACCACACGGTCATCTAAGCGGGTAGTCGAGCTTCAAACGACGACTAATTCAACCTGAACTGTTTGTTATTCCTATACTGGGAGATTGGTTGACCCGAGACTAGACTATAAATACAGCCCT
>CABFOV010002187.1:0-28047 GCA_902141375.1 Timema poppense
TAGAACTTTAGGAAGGCTGCAGTCTCGTGCTGTCTGGTTGCATTTACTACCTAAAACTCCTCGACGCTCTCTCTGAGTTAAAATCCCCCCATAATTTTAGCTTTAATTTTTTTTAATGTATTTTGTGGCATCTGCCCCTTTTGGATGCTACAAGGTTATAGGTGTGTAGGAAGTATGGTATCTACTAAACCCTGATTTTAGTAAGAACTCCAACCTGTAAGATTTTATTTCGTACCAGAATACTATCATATATTAGTATTTTGGTTGAATGAACCGCTATTTAAAACGAAAGTAGAAATTCCCTCCTTGAAGGTTTTTTTATCCTACCTAAACACTAATATAGGGTAGAATTCTGGTACGAGATAGAGCCTTTCAAACCATCTTACTTCAAAGATCATCGTATATATAAGCCTTCATGCTACATCAACTTATTTAAAGAAAAAACTCACCAGTTTTGAACTTTGTTATGCTCTTCAAAGCTTTCACTAATACATTTATTTCATTTGACTAAGCACACATTGATGTATCTAATATATTCAAATTAATCAACGATGTCAAAATGCAACATTGCCTTGTATGGGTGCAAAAAGGAAAAAGATACTTGAAAGTTTTTTCCCTCTCTTACACAATTTTATGCAAATGATAGCTTGAAGATTTCTGCCACAGATGTCCATTCAGTTATATTATAGAGATCAGTGATTTCTACCCTATATTAAGTATTTCTTTTTAGTACATTAGTTATATGTCTAACATCATTTATGTCTTATTTATTAATTAATATTTTGTTTTTGAACCTTAACTTGATTGTAATGGGTTTTTTTTACAGCCAAGTCACCTCTATACTAAATTCATTTAAATGGTAGTCTTTTTTTTAATGTGTTGGTAATAAAGTTTTCATAACGTATATCGTGTCAAGTTATTAACTTTCGTGTAAACAAATACCTCTATAAATTCTACAAGCTTTTAATTTTTTAAATAATTATGTAAAAGAAACACCCTTATCTCGAGACACGTCATGGATACTGAAGAACTAACATGCATACCTGGTAAATTACTCTGATTAGATACATACATTTAAATAGATTTGAGGGACTCTGCAAGGGTTTTGTCTTCAAACATGGCCAGACATCTCCATTAATATTTTTGTTTTATATAGCATATCATAACATAGCTTAACTATAATTATTACTTATAAAAATATCTAAAAATTAACACTACAACAGCTGCTCTCGCCTATTGCCTATAAATTTAAAATTATCATTCAAGTTAATGCAATAGCACTCTCTCATATCGGTTAGTGCTTAGCCTTATGTTCAGTTTTTTAGGCTTATTCAAATGGGCTTGCCATAATTTTGTCTTGTTTGAATGTCTGATCCACTAGTTTGGCCTGTTGGTAATTTTCCTAAAATGTAGGGACAGACAGGATAGATCTTGGTATAAATGTCTCCAAAACTGTCATAGTTTTCGATAAGGATTGATCAAGAAATTATTGGCACCTTAGTAGCCTATAAATGGAAAACTGTTAGAACAAGTTAATTATTTTTTGTAGGTCTATATGGGCTGACTGTACCATAAGAATAGAAGGATATATGGTAAAATCGACAGACGGGTGAATGCATTTCAGATAGGCCCCTAATATTTAAATGTAGGTGGGCTTTTTCAAATAAAGAAGTATAAAAAAAGGCAAAGATGGCTACATATAAAAGTGTGCTAATGCCAGATTTTTAAAAAAAATGAATATGAAGCGTGGTTTTGTCAGGAAAAACACAAGAGCAAGGTGAATGTGCTTAGAATGAGATAGCTAAGAAATATACCCTAAGTGTAAAAACTCATCTGTACAGACAGAGTCGGTAATGAATAAGTGTGATTTGAAAGGGAATGAATTATCCAACAGGTCAATGTGAAAGAAGCGTCTTAGGTTGGTTTGGGCATCTTGATAGGATGAGTTTTAATTAAACCAGAATGGAATGGGCCAGTGTTATATGTGAAACTGGCCCATTTTATTCTGGTTTAGATAGGTGTTGTACTGCATATAGTATAGCGACACACTATAGACATACTCAATGAGTATTACTAATTCTTTGTAACAGGCCCTTTGATAAGAATAAACAATGTTAGGTTGTAGGCTGCTATGTGCAACATTAAACAGCCATTCCCCCATTTCACATAAACATCTTAACAAAGAAAATATGAGTATCTGGGGCAAACTAAATATAATTACAAGAACTTAAAGAAGAGTGATGACACAAACATCTAGGCCTACACAATGCGGAACATGAAGTAGTTACATATTTGGTAACGCTTCAGTTGTCACCTAAATTTGGGGCATTTACATTAATAAACAGTGGGACAAGAAATGTATTGCTTCTACTTGGCGAACTTGACATTTGGTCTGCATACTCACTCAAGGTGTCTACCATCCGGGAAAATCAGGGAAAACGGGAATTAGCCGGGAATTTGAAGTTATCGGGAAAATACTGGAATAAGTCGGGAATTCGGTAAATCACAACAAAAATCAGGGAAAATGATATTTTACTCAAAATATGAAATACAATAATTAGTAAATTATGTCATTTTTTTGTTTGTAGCTGTGTAATATATTTTTAATTCCTAGTAAACAATTTTAATTCAAATTTTAAAACTTATTATTACTAAAAAGATTAATAGAAAAATGAGAGTGGAGGGAGGGGGGCGGCGAGTTAGAAGGATGTGACATACTTTTTTAGTCGGGAATTTTAGGAAATGATCAGGGGAAATCAGGGAAAAGGTCAAGGATTTCATTGGTCAAGTTTAGTAGACACCATGTCACTGATGCTGGCTATCGACAGCTACCTGTAATACACTATTTCACTTATAATGTACACTGGTGGACTTTCTTTTGTTACTGCACTTTAATTCTGATCCGAATTCTGCCACCCATAGAAAACCACATTTACACCTCATTGTTGCTGCTTAGGTCAGCGTCTTTGCTTGTCAGACAAGGATTACGTCCCAGGTTGCGGAACTTACGAGAGGAAAGGCTACATCTACTCCACACTCGCTGGTACTGTCAAGATTGTAAAGCAGGATAAGGTAGGAAATAAATTTCATAATACAAATATGGTTTAGATTAGAATGAATAGCTATATCCCAATTTTGGCTGGAAGATCTTATTTCGTGCCAGAATAGTAGTAGGCTACAAAAGACTTTCCAGAATGGCACTTTGGAAGTTTGTTATGGATGGCCTTTCATATTACCAAAATATTAGTTGATTAATTTAGCACTGTGTCTTACTACCCGTTTGGGTCATACGCTTAAGTAGGACATACTAATTACGCTAATGAGCTAGTAGTTGTGAAGGTAGAATATAGAGCAAGTGAAACCGCATTTGCATGTAGGCAGAATGGAATACCATTTAGGAAAAAAATCCTCAGTTCACCTGAGCGTGATTCGGACCTCAACCTCCCCATCCTCGGCAGTCTAGATCAACATGAAACTAGCACGTTAGCTAATTACGTCACTGAGGCGGATACCAAAATGCTACTATAGAGTAGGGCTCTGGTACAAATAATGCTCTCCAAAACAAGCTTTCAACCACAATCATGATATACCATGTTTATACTCTGAAAGTAGAAATTGTTAAGAAAAAGCATTAAAAGACTAGTTTTCACTATCATAGGTAGATTTTTTTTCAGGTTAAGAGTGTAAACTCCTCCTCTTCTTGGTTTATCTAGAAGCTTTACAGCAGTTAACTTTTTGAGCTGCAAGAAGCTACCCGTGGGAGTGAAAGCTCATCTTAAAAAGTACTGTTTTTTACTCTAGAAATTCTAACGATTTGTGCCGTATCGTTCCTGGATGTCCTTGATTTGGATCCTAACCAGTTTGGTAAACAACCTGATCGTCCTTTATTCTCATGCAACAGTTATAAATCGGCGCTATTTTAATTTGTTCAGATGCTAGGTAGTTACAATCCAATCAATCTTATTATGCAGTTATATAACAACTCACTAATTTATGAAATGAATTTTTGAAACACATTTTAAAGTTTAATAAGGAGAGATAATATATTATTTATGAAACAATCAATATGTGATGAAAAGTCCTAAAAAATTATAAAAGTTGTATAAAATACTAAACACACTCTGAAAATATAAATTAAACATTATTAAATTCTATATTATAAAGAGTGATGGTCAAAAAACATTTACTATCATAAGAGCCTTTGTAACAATAAAACAAAACATAAAGATTAAGTTTAAATGTAACATGTCTTAATTTGACAAAATGATGAATAAAGAGATTAAAAAGAATAGTAAAGGAAGAGACAGGATAGAGAAGGCACAGCTAAGGTGGTATGGCCATGTGAGAAGGAGAATAGTAAAGGAAGAGTCAGGATAGAGAAGGCACGACTAAGGTGGTATGGCTATGTGAGAAGAAGAAGAATAGTAAAGAAAGAGACAGGATAGAGAAGGCACGACTAAGGTGGTATGGCCATGTGAGAAGAAGAATAGTAAAGAGACAGGATAGAGAAGGCACGACTAAGGTGGTATGGCCATCTGAGAAGAAGAATAGTAAAGAAAGAGACAGGATAGAGAAGGCACAGCTAAGGTGGTATGGCCATGTGAGAAGAAGAATAGTAAAGAAAGAGACAGGATAGAGAAGGCACGACTAAGGTGGTATGGCCATGTGAGGAGAAGAATAGTAAAGAAAGAGACAGGAGAGAAGGCACGACTAAGGTGGTATGGCCATGCGAGGAGAAGAATAGTAAAGAAAGAGACAGGCTAGAGAAGGCACGACTAAGGTGGTATGGCCATGCGAGGAGAAAAATAGTAAAGAAAGAGACAGGATAGAGAAGGTACAACTAAGGTGGTATGGCCATGTGAGAAGAAGAATAGTAAGGAAAGAGACAGGATAGAGAAGGCACAGCTAAGGTGGTATAGCCATCTGAGAAGAAGAATAGTAAGGAAAGAAACAGGATAGAGAAGACACGGCTAAGGTGGTATGGCCATCTGAGAAGAAGAATAGTAAAGAAAGAGACAGGATAGAGAAGGCACGACTAAGGTGGTATGGTCATGTGAGGAGAAGAATAGTAAAGAAAGAGACAGGATAGAGAAGACACGGCTAAGGTGGTTTGGCCATCTGAGAAGAAGAATAGTAAAGAAAGAGACAGGATAGAGAAGGTACAACTAAGGTGGTATGACCATGTGAGAAGAAGAATAGTAAGGAAAGAGACAGGATAGAGAAGGCACAGCTAAGGTGGTATGGTCATCTGAGAAGAAGAATAGTAAAGAAAGAGACAGGATAGAGAAGGCACAGCTAAGGTGGTATGGACATCTGAGAAGAAGAATAGTAAGGAAAGAGACAGGATAGAGAATACACGACTAAGGTGGTATGGTCATCTGAGAAGAAGAAAAGTAAAGAAAGAGACAGGATAGAGAAGGCACAGCTAAGGGGGTATGGTCATCTGAGAAGAAGAATAGTAAAGAAAGAAACAGGATAGAGAAGACACGACTAAGGTGGTATGGTCATCTGAGAAGAAGAATAGTAAAGAAAGAGACAGGATAGAAAAGGCACGACTAAGGTGGTATGGCCATGTGAGGAGAAGAATAGTAAGGAAAGAGACAGGATAGAGAAGGCACAGCTAAGGTGGTATGGTCATGTGAGAAGAAGAATAGTAAAGAAAGAGACAGGATAGAGAAGGCACAGCTAAGGTGGTATGGCCATGTGAGGAGAAGAATAGTAAGGAAAGAGACAGGATAGAGAAGGCACGACTAAGGTGGTATGGACATGTGAGAAGAATGGAGAGAGAAAGGATGTCCAGGAGGATGTTGACTATGGAGGTGGGGTGGGTAGGAGGCCGAGAGGAAGAATAAGGAATAAAAGGCTGAAGGGAGAGAGGAGAGGACTGGGCTAAGGTGGAGAGAGGTGGTGGGAGGAAAGGAGGGGGTGGAGAGGTTAAGTTCCAAACATGCCCAACCAGTGGCTGGAAGCTGTTCATAATGATGATGATGATGATGATGATGTCTTAATTTTAATAGGTATGTTATGTTTTATTGTTACAAATGCTCATTATGATAAACATTTGTTGACCATCATTATTTATAATATAAAATTTAATAATGTTTCATATATATTTTATAAACTTGTTTAGTATTTAATATGCAACTCTCTTTAACACCTTTTAGAATTTTATATCTTTTCACAACATATTGATTGATTCATGAATAATCTAAAAATGAATATTGAGTTATTAATTTAGGTTGGTTGTTGAAATATATATATGGTTAACATATTGTGACTTAAAGTTACTCTTTCTCTACATGACTTAATGTTAAACCGAGTAGGAGTGATTATGTCCCCTCCCCCGTACTGTTTTACTATCACACATTCATTCTGGTTGATGGCTTGATCATGAATGAGTTCCTACGATAGGTTACAAGGACTTCTGCTACCCTCATGGCTTCCAAGGAGGGTCCACCACATTTTGTTGACTTCCCTTGCTAAAAATAAATTGGCCAAGGTTGCTTTCACTTTGTTAAGAAAAACTGCACCTTGGTGTTGGGGAAAGCTTGTAAGAATGGCCTGTTCTCAACTGCTAATTTTTATGTCAGGTTTGTTAATCTTAAAAAAACACAATAGATATTGTTACCCTGGTTTGAGAAGGTGATAAAAGGTGAAGCTCAACACAGCTTTTAAACTATGCTCAATAAATTATGAAAAAAAAAATATTTAAATATATGTAATGCTTCACAATTTCTACTTCAGTAGCATTCAAAAAGTTTATCTCTCCTAATTTAAACCATGCCTTAGCTGATTGCTTTATTCCAAATAGCACAAATAACATAAAATACTAGATACGAAGCAAGTATTTTAAATATTAAGTTATGGCAAAAAACACTTGAGAAAAGATTAAATTAAAGACAAGCCAACATAAAATAATTATTAGAAAGATTTGAGATTTGTAAATATCTTGAAAAAGTATCTCAAATACAACTAAAAAGACCTTGGGCTTGACTTGATGTAACAATTTTAAGCACTTGGCAAACAGAATTATAAAAACAATCAAAGTTGATATAGTAATAAAATTCCCCTAAAAATATTGATAGAATTATCTTACAAATAAGTGTTTTCTTTGTTGCTTATGATGTAATAGACAGGACAAATAAAATAACATTTGTCAGCGGCACCAAGCCTTAAACAACTTTCTTTAAATAATTTCACTTTAATTAAGATTGTCAATTTTTGAAGCTTTCTGGATGAATGAAATTATAAAAAAAAAATTAAGATTCAGATTTTAGGAATATCGGATTCAACCCATCTCTATTAAAAATAAACCTAGGTACCTTAACAAAAACTATGGAAAGTCTTATTAGTTTTAAACAAAGAGTTGTGCATATTATAATATCTAGTCATGTTTTGTTTCAGTCATCAATCATTGAAGTTCATAGCATTAACGACCAAAGTATTGTTCCAGCACCAGGAGAAATCGTTACCGCTAAGGTGAACAAAGCTTATAGTTTGTATATCATAGCATAAGTATTATTTAAAAAAATATCAGTGAGGGCTCACGATGATTCAAGCAGTCTCCTACAATGTTTGTGAGGATGAGTCTTTCATAGTTGAATTGAAATAGTCATACCTTATCAGTTAGACAGTGTTTCCCTCACTTAAAAGCACGTCTCAAGGTTGATTAACTAATTCATGACCTACTTCGGTGGCCACGTGGCACTAATCTTATGCTGGACTAGACTGTCGAAGATGGGGAGATCGGTTGCACTGAGGAGGGTTTTCCTTAATGGGTTTCCACTCTCCCTCTACACAAATGCGGGTTCATTTCCTCTAAAGTAAGCCTTCCTAATCCCTAACCTATTAGTATAATAGGCATACAACCCAAACGGGTTGTAAGACACGATACTAAAAGAATAATTAATTCATGATAATTGCTTTCACAAACTTTATAGCCCGAAGTTGCACTTACGAGAGGATTTACACAACTCATTGATGAATTATTGATAAAGTGTTCACCACTTCCCACCCTCTAGCTGAAAAGAGGGAAAGCGAAGTAGGACGAGGGTGGTAAGGGGACAATACGTTTGTGCATCGTTCGATGCTTGGAGTTTGCTGGAGCACAACTGAAATGACTCGACCATATAAAATAAAACTGTTGACAGAATCTAAGCGTTCAAGGTACATTTATTGGTTCAAGTTTCATTATAAGGAAGAGTTTGCACTCATTTAATTTACCAACTGACAGCTTGTAGATTATTTTTGTGTATGTATTATACTGACTAACTGTGTGGTCTTTTGGTCAGAACTCCTAGCTACAGATCCAGAGGTGTCAGGTTTGATCCTCGGTACTTTCGGATTTCTCTTTGAACCATTGGGTCTGCAACAAGGTCAACTCAGTCTTGTGAGAACAAATTTAGAAGCTACCTGAACGTAAAAGTAGCAGGTCCAGTCTAGAAAACTGAGATTAATGACCATAGTGTGCATTGTGCTAACCACATGGCACCCTCTATCCTCAAAAGTTGGCATTATTACCACCAACAGATGGTGGCCTATCGGTCAGTATGGTTTGATAGCGGGCTGACACCATGCAATTTTTGAGTTTGTGTTTACGCTTCAAAAACACTTTCTTTGAATGAGTGGTTAGAGGGTGTGAACAACATGTTAAAAGGAATTTATGTTTGACTTTTAGGAATCGCCGAATAAAATGTGTTATTTGTTTATAAGTATGCTTTTTTATTTTAGTACATTTCTTGACAGTAAATTTGGGTAATTCTCTTCTAAAAATCATGCTATTATTTCATGGCATGTATGGATAAATAAAAGTGTATTTGTCATAGGTGACTATAGTTGGTCAGCGTTTCTGCAAATGTGTGATCAAGTGTATTGGCGAGACTGTTTTGACCCGACCGTACAGAGGAATCCTACGCAAGGAGGATGTTAGAGCCACAGAAAAAGACAGAGTGGAGATGATAAAATGTTTCAGACCAGGCGACATTATTCTTGCTAGAGTGGTATCCTTTGTTTTAAAACGGTATCTTAGATTTAGGGGGGGGGGGGGAAATTGGGGGTGACATCATGAGGAACTATCATGTTTCTCACTTAGGTGGCAGTATGGATTTAAGACTATACTCTAAATATACTAAACTGCTGAAAACGGGGAGATATCTCAGCTGGGTATACTCAATACCGAGGTGGTTTTTCCTAGATAATTTCCCATTCTCTTTACTTGCAAATGTGAATACACTTCCTCTAAATTCACCCTTCTTCATTCATAGCCTTTTAGTGTAATTAGTACATTATATACCCTGAATCGGTAGTAAGATGCAGTGCTAAAAAAACTATAAAGTGCTCATCCACAAATTGCAAAAGTTATGTAGTTTATAGGTAATTGTTTAAATGACTTTGTAATTTTAGATAATATTGTCTTGGTTTGTGTAAATTTGGAGCCACTTTTGGGTAATTTTCAAGCGTTCATGTTGAATGAGAATACTTTAAAATACCATTGAGAGTTTATAAATGCATACATTATTTTAATACACAGTTGTCAAAATGAGTAGATAATTTAGTTAAGGAACTTTGTATCCTCTTTGCTTGTAAAATACACATTCCTGGTGAGACACTGCAACTAAGCTGGAGTGTATTGCATTGGAAGGGGGTAATTATTACTACTGAAGCAGATATTTATAAATCATCTAATCAAGCTTATAATAATTTAATTTAGAAATGCTTTTCATTACATTTATATTATTTAGTTCACAATTTTTTTAAAGTGCATCATACTAGATCTATTTTAGCATATATTCATAATCAAGTTATAAGATCCAAAGTTGTCAATTTATTAACAATACCAATAAAATAACACTAATAATAAAGTAAAATGTTACCAAATTGTTGACCACAATAAAAATATGTTTTGTATTTTCTAAATGTTTCTTCCTACCAAAATCCGACTATACCTTGATATCAACTGTCAGAATTTAACAATCAAAATATGAGTAATAATAAATTTGGGTAAGACCTCTTGTTAATAATTTGTATGAAATTATTTCCGAGTCCTATATTCATCTCTTTGTTGGCACTACTTGTTAATTTTGTGTGGTATGAGCCCTTAACTCCTTGTAGCTTCCGATGAAAGAAGTTCACTCCTACCAATTGTCAACAGCGGAGAATGAACTTGGTGTTGTCATAGCACATAGCGAAGAAGGTAAGCATTATTATATTATAACATGTATAAATTAAAGTAATGTTTTTCATTTAAACCCTTGACCTTCAAGGTCAGATAACATATTTATTATATTATCTTTAGTATTGATCCACCTCGGTGGCGTAGTTAGCTAACACGCTAGTTTATTGTTCAGCTAGACTGCCAAGGATGAGGAGATTGAGGTTCGAATCTCGCGCGGGTGAACTGAGAGTATTTTTTCCTAAATGGTTTTCCACTTTCACTCAACATAAATGCTTGTTCACGTCCTCTGTTTTCAACCAGAGTTTTTTTTCCTAAATGGTTTTCCACTTTCACTCAACATAAATGCTTGTTCACGTCCTCTGTTTTCAACCTTTCCGATTTCTAACTCATTAGTGTAGTTAGTACTTAGGCGTATAACCCAAACGGGTAGTAAGTTGCGGTGCTAAATATATATATATCTTTAGTATTGACTATGTATTACACTTTTTTAACACCGCATCTTACCACCCGTTTTGGTTATATGCCTACATACTACTTACATTAATGTGTTGGGGATTAGGAAGGTTAAATTTAGAGGAAATGTACCCACATTTGTGTAGAGGAAGAGTGGAAAACCATTTTGGGAAAAATACATTCAATACACCCAACTGGGATTGAACCCAGATATGCCTATATTCAGCAGTTTAATCTATTGCGATAGTAGTGCCATAGACCATGCAGCCACCAAAGCAGGTGTTACACATATTCAAATTAAGGTAATTATGTTTATTGACTGTAAATACTCTTTTATTAGTTAAAAACCATTTCCAGATATAATTTGAAATAAAATCATCTAGGTCATTCAAAAAACTTCAACTTTTCAAAATTCATTCATCAGTAAACGTTTATTAATTTTAAAACTAGAATCATCATCACAATTCGGCCTCGAAGCATGACCATTTAACGTTAAAATATCATGTTTGAACGAAATCAATAAAACTGTTACGGCTCTAACCCCATGTACAGACCCAATTTTTTGAGTTGTGGTAAGACGGGTGGGGTGGGGGGCAGACAGGAATTCATAAAATGTCAAGAGCCATAATACTTCTTGGTTGAAAATGTTCACAATTACAATGCTTTCTTTTTATGACAAAGTAAATAGGAGGTAAGGGGAAGTACATTGAGCCACCAGCTGACTGAATGCGATATCTGACTGTAGTATACAGAGTTAACGATGTCAGGATATAAATATGTTTTTGTTTCTTGTTAGTTTTTAGTTTCAACAACTTATATGCTTAGTATTACTCAGTTAATTGTACCCTTATAATTTTAAACCAATACATACCATGTGTAATAGTCTAATATTTACATGTTATATATACATACATTATTCGATAAAATATAGACAATCTATTCTCCACCATTTTATATAAAAAAAGTTTGTATCTGTTTTTTTAGGAGTGTCAATGGTTCCTATCAGTTGGACTGAAATGCAGTGCCCAAAGACATTCACCAAAGAACCAAGAAAAGTGGCTAAAGTCGTTCCAGAAACTATTTTGGTGGAATAAGTGTGTTTTAGTGATGTCACGATTTTTTATTTCAAAATACTTTGTGCAGTTAATTTCTCATTAAATGCCTTAATTTTATAGATGCTTAGTTTTTTTGTGTGAGGTGTGTAAGAGGGGGTCTTCAAATGTGCGAGTTCCTTATTCACCTCCCTCCCCCCGCCACATCTTAATGCTAGTTCAGGCTATTAACATTTTAACTATACCGATTGATATGAGTGAGTAAGGTATGGCTTTGACTAAATTTTTCTCCATGGAGATAGAGTAGAAAAACCATATAGAATAAACCACCCCTAATTTACCTGGCTGGAATTCAATACCTGACCTCCCAGTCACCAGCAAACCAGACTAGATAAGCCTGACATTCAATCCGCGTGAAAAAACCCAAACACAATTGCTTTAACTTGAGTCTTTATATCACACAGGTTCATATTTTCCTTGTTTCTATAATACAAATTTTATTCGACAAAATAAATAAAATATTGCTCCAGTAGATATATTTAGAATACATTTGTAGGTATATTATCCTCAACAGCTCTTGAAGATCTGTTCTGACCATCTCAGAACTCGGTCAGAAACTTTTTAAATTAAGAAAAACCGTCATATTGAAATTACATTATTCCCATGAAAAATATTCAAGAATGGTTGCGATTAAAATGTTTAGAAAATTAAACTAAGTATATCTATTGAAGCAATATTTGTATTTATTAAGATTTTTTTTTATATATACATAAATAAACCATAAAAATATTAAGATTATCTCGGGTTCCCTTCCATTCCAACTTGAAACCATAGCCTTAATAAACAACAGTGGTTATGTTGAGGGAAGGAGTAGCTAAGGAAGAAGTTGGATTCAATTATTGGATGACTTGAAAGAAAGAAGAAAATTCTGGGAGCTGAAGGAAGATGCAGAGAACAGGGTGCATTGGCAGTCTAAGTTCACTGACAAAAGGAATGGACCTGTTATAAGACAGAACACCTAATAATAAAAAACCATTCCATAACAAACACTTACCTTTTACTTTACATCCATTACTGTTTCCAGCCTATGATTTGGGTCAGTTTTTTTTATTAAAGTCATATATTTTCCATTACTGGCTGGCTAGACTTGTCAAAGCTTCATATGCCTAATAATCTAACTTAAGACTAGGGCAGGCACAACATCCAGTCCCCGGCCGTTAATTTATCAATGTGAAAAGGTAAACCCATATTTTCATCAATGAAAAATTTTCGGCCATGCCGGGAATTGAATCCTAGACCCTTAGCTCAGAAGGCAGACACGCTACCAACTTAGCTATAGTGTTGAACAATCAAACACTTACCTACCTTATCCAATTTATGTGTGAGAGAGAAGTAATGGTCTAATAGCTATCTTAGAGTGTCGGCATTATTTGGTTCTCACTATGGGGTTTTGATTATCTCACAGTTATTTTGTGATTGGTCGAAACCATCCAAGAACATTTACTTTTAACTAATATTTAAAACATGCTCTCTACAGAAATACTTTGATGAAAACTAAACCAAACACCAGTTAATTTATATTAGAGACTTCTTGTTCAATTATTACTAAAAGGGATTTGTTGAAAAATTTGACTCCAACAGGGGTTTAAGACCTAAACAGTTATCCTTATTCATCTCTTTGTGAAAGCTTATGATCATCTTTATTGATACAAAGTGGCATCTGGAAATACACATAATAGCTGCACTGCTATTGGTCTTGTTGGGTATAAATTGTTTGTTGCTGTATCTTTAAATTGGTCACTTCGTTTAGTACTGTAGTGTTGGCCATCTTTTAATAAAGTACAAAAAATATTTTTTTGTCTTATGTTTCAAAAAAGATCTTAATTTTTATATCTCATTTAACACTCTTTAAAAAAAATTATTCAAGCAAACTTTCAATAACACTAAGAAATTATTTACTAAAAGAAAGTTAACTTTTATCAAACTCATTAAGTATCTGGAGTAAATGTTTAGCAAATTCATGATTGAATAAATTTTGTGTGTAGATGTAAATGTTGATCCTAAAATATATATTTACCCCATGAAAGATTATCAATATCAACAGTACTTCTTGTATCTGCTCCACTCTCAGGAACAACCAAATGAACCAAACTGGGGTGCTCCCGCATAATGTGTAAGACATTTCTCACTCGAGCCTGTGTGTTCCTCTCGAAATCCTCATCTGTATCCTCTAGATACTCGTGCATTTTAAACATCCCTTCTATACCCTTCTCTGCCTTTTTCTCATAGAGAGCAAGAAAATCCTTTTCATTTCCAGAATAAAGAATCTGTTTCTTAGCTCTTTCTTCAAACACTGACGAAAAATCTCCTGATGTGTGGGAATATTTCCTTGTTTCTTGTCCATACTCATAATTAAAGAAATGAATACCCTTATTTGCCCGCTCACAAAAGAGGGATTGGAAATCTTGCCTCGAAGTTTGTTTTTCGGGTTCAGATCTGATTTTATCAATGCACCTATCATCATCTCTTACAATATCCATCATAGTATCTCTCACTACAAGAGCATTTAGATTATGGGGAACAAGTACTTGTGAGTCTTTAATTTTCTTCTCTGTTTCTTCCATTTTATGTCTAATTCTTTCCATTCTCTCTTCTTTCTTGGGTGTCTGATCCTCCCTAAGATCTTCAAGTATTTCCACTGTTTCAAAAGTCTTTGTTTCAGTTTCCTCAGGTTCTTCTTTTTCTTCTATGATTTCTTCCTTTGGCTCTGACATTTTAAAATATTCTTCGATCTCTGATGAATTAACTAGTGTCAAGTCTTTCGCTTCACTTATTTCATCAGAGGGCTTTGCGGTAAAATCTGATTGAATGGAGTGAATAGCATATTCATTGAAGTCCTTTGAAAAATCAGTCCAGACCATTTTATCAACGCCTAGCATCTCTGTCTCTATTCCAACACTGGTGGTTTCTGGTGGTGTTGTGACAGCAGCAGGTTCACTACCAATTCCAAATACGTGAGGTGGCTCTGACATTTGAGCCAGTTCCTCTTTGAGTATCTTTTCTTCGGAGAGCATATAATCTGCATTTCCTTCTACGGCATTATGCACGTAGTTGATAAACTTTTGAAACTCCTCTAGGATCACTTTTATCTTTCTCTGCCAAGACGATATTTCGGTAGATTTCCTTTGCGAGTCTTCCTCAAGTGTAAGTATCTTGAGCTTCTCTTCTTGAACATTTGTTTGTAATTGGGCAGCTTTCAGCTCAAACTCGGTTTTCAGTATTTGTTTTTCTCTGCTGAATTTCTCTTTCTCTGACATTGTGATGCGCAAGTTTTCACTTAAGTCCTCACCCAACTTTTCCCTCTTCACGGTCTCCAGTTTCTCTTGGTATATTTCCTCAGCATTCTTTAACAACTGTTCAGTTTCATGTTTCTGCATTCTGTAAGTTTTCATCACATAATACAATTAGCATCAACATCTTACTAAGTTAAGAAAAAAGCGTATTAATCAACATCAGAGTGAAAGAAGCATAGACAGTGACTCACTGACAGACCTTGCTGTAATGTGTGGGATTTGTTCTAATTGAGAAAGGATGAAGAAATATCCAATAAAACTTTGATAATCCAAAGTTAAATGGAGAAATGGAGATAGTTCATATTACCGTGAATAAAAAATAAACTTGAAGTAGCCAATTTTATATTAATAAGGTGTTAGGTTGACTATTTATAATTTAGTAAGAATGTTCATATTATCTATACATTAGATATTTAAAATTGTTAATCTAGTTTTTAAGTTTGTATATGTGTTGTTATAATTTATTGTTTGTAAGAGTAGCACAGGGGTCTAGCGACTTAAGGTGGTTGGGGACAGGTGGCCATTGTGCACGGATAGTGGGATCTGAAGAATGTGTTGATAGCTCCATTTAAGGTTTGTAAGTATAATTCCAGTTAGCGGAGTTTTCGGAGAGTCGAGTGCTGGGGTGAAGGACACTCTGAAGAAAGGACTGGCAGAGTGAAGATGTGTGTATTGGTTGGGTGGCACAGTCCCACGATTATTATTACAATTACTACAACTTGAAGTATTATATAGTCACTATAAGTCATAATCTTAATTAAAAGTAAAATATGGTATAAGATTTTAGCCTTTGTTTTTACGTAACACTAGTAATAAAATGATCACGTGTCTATTAAACATAAAATATAACAGTACCAGTAAAATTCCAGTTAATTTAAATTTACATTAACTTGAGACGCAACAAACTACAAGGAAATTACCTGCATTCCCACAAAAGAGCAACGCTATATGGAGAGTCCAAAGGTAAAACTAGCTAACTCAAAATCATTCAATTTTTGAGGAGAGCCATTTTAAAGTTTCAAACGCAATAACTTCCTCAGTTTCACCCATTAATTAGTGAGGATAAACTTTATACTTTATTCTAACTGTATGAGGGAATGGACCTATTGTAATACAGAACTCATAATAATAATAATGTGTTATGGATGAGGAATGTTAGTGCAGGGCAAGCGTGCTACTTTTCAGGTTAAATAAAGTATATATGTCTGGTTTGTGATTACTATCCAAACACTGTGCCCTTGTATGATGTACTCACTGCTTATAAATATTAAACTCTTTGTGAAAGGTTTCCATCTTTTTTGCTTCTTCAGCTTTCAGTGTTGACGTAACGTCCTTTGTCGTGTTTTCTACAGCTAACATCATCTTGTCTTCCATGAACAGTGCCACCTCCTCTCTCTCTTTCTGGATTTGTCTCATCATCATTGCTTCCATTTCCTGCTTTGTAGTTTTAATCACTTCCTACAAAATAAATGCCTTCGCTATGAGGGTGAGTAGTTTAAATTAGAAATGGGTTGAATCCACTAATTTTACAGATGCCAAATCCGAATATTGGAAAGAACTATGAACAAAGGATGAAATATATATATATATATATTAGCGTAAGGTATACTACCATCATAGTGTGTTGACTAGAAATTCCTGAACTTAGGTCAGGTTGGATTAGACTTGGTTAGGTTAGTTTAGGCTATGATATTGGTTCACTTTAGAGTGCTGGTCAAATCTAGAACAGGGGATCCTCTCTCCCACTTGACTCTAGAGATGGTTGAAACTCAAAATGTAAACATATTCTAGGGAATTTCAGACTATTACCATTAGATATTGTTAAAAGCTAGGCTATACCGGTAAATTCTAAGATTTACCAGTCTTTGGATTTTTACAGTAACACATACATTATAACATTTGTCCTTTTAGTTAAGTGTTAAATTAATGGCCTGGGGTCTGGTTGCTCTGTCTTTCCTATAATTATGGTGGGGCTGAACCACAAAGAAGCAGTAATAGAGCTCTAAATCCAATCCCGATTCAAAACTTTGAAGATTTTCCTTGGAAATCCAGTTTTGCTATATGTTTAATATCATTTTCCACATCCCTTTAATTATTCTTGTTCTTTTTTAATATTTATTAGTTTCATTACGTTTGAACACAGGTTATAACGACTGAATCTAAGGAATAACGATGAGAAAGGTAGTTTACAGGAACTGCACCTGCACTATCATGGAGAAGGGATGGAAAAACACAGTAATGTGTCATGTGTGGAAAACCAAACCCAGTACATCTACTGAGAATCTAAACTTCATAACGAGCAACCGGTTGTTTGTAAGTCAGCCCCGTATTTAGGATATGTAATGCTCCGGTGCAGTCATTTATTTTACACTTCCCCACCCTTAAACACCACCATCACTTCTCACCCACTCACAGCATTGACTGGCATGTATGGTATATGGTTGTTTAAACTTAAACAATATGCTCATTAATTTCCAACTTCATTGAAATCTTGTGACATAATTGAATAAACCATAAAAACTGAGAAACTTATAAGTTTGTAAAAATATTCCTGTACAACAATTATTTTAAAATGTATACTGAAGTCCAATAAATAAAAAGTCTGAAGAAGAGATGTATTAAAACACAAGAAAAATTATAATTTTAAAAATAATTCACATTTATCTAACCCATCAAATAATCTAAACAAGTAAACAGAGTACATCATGGAAGAAGTGAGAATATGAGCTCAGAACATATGCAGCGCTTCGGTCAACTTGCGGGTGCTGTGCTGTCATCTCTCGCCTGGACGTAAAATGGTAGTTTTTTTTTAATAACGAATGACGAGAAAGGGATAACAGTTCACTCTTTTTTTACAAATGAGACTAAATGTTATAAATTTGTTTACTATTTATGTTAAAGTTTGCTTTAGTTTTCTTATTCCAATATTATTTTGCCACCCTGTGCAGCTGTACGTGTTGCACAGGCCTAAATATGGGCCTAGTAATAGTTATGTCCGAAACTATACAGCTACTTATGCAGTTTGTATATATAATTATTTATAAATGGACAACAATATAAATGTATATCTCAAAAGTGCAATTAGGGGTTGTTAATGTTGGCACACCACCAGTCTTCTCAACAATGGTTTTGGGAGGCCCTGAATTAAATCTCGACCAGATTTACAAGGTTTTTCATTCTTACTACATTAGACTAAGCCATTCATATATTTTGGTTTCAAAAATAATCAGTTAAATAAAATATAATCTAAAAACATACTAAAAATGACACACAAATTGTTAGCACCTCTATTTCTTTTGTAAATTCTGCCAACATTTGTTCTTTAATAGTTTCTGTGGCTGCTTTCTCCTCTTGTAAAGAACACTTAATGGCCTCTCTACACTGCATCATGCTGTCAAACTTTGTTCGCTTCACTGCTTCAGCAGTGGCTTCTTCTTTTGCTCTCGCCATCTCTTGTTCGTAGTTTACAATGGATTGTTCGCCGATCTCTGTAATGAAATGTGATTATGTATCTTTTCGTGAATTTTAAACAACTCAATTTGTAAATGTGATTCAGAATAAATCCGTGACAACTTGATTTGAATGTTAATGCTGGGTGGATGGAAACACAAGTTGAGTATTAGTTTTTACTTTTTACATCAACCTCGGTCTTGGGGCAAAGTTCTCGCCTTAGGACCTGATGTTTATGGGTTCAACCCTAGCCGGAGTCGACAGATTTTTCTTGAGTGATAAAAATCCGTAGCACAACCTCCTTCAGAAGGGAAATAAAGCCATCAATCCTATGTTGGTTGTGGTATATAAAAGAACCCTGAAAGATATTTGAGAACACCTTTCTCGGCAAAATTGGTGGGCCCTTTCACTCTCACTTATAAACATTTTTGTGTGCTGAAATAATGTTGGTTCAGAAAGTGCACAGTAAATAGTTCAAATAGGCTAAGTAAAATAAAACTCAAGTTTTATATTTAAAAAAAACCATTTTTGAACAAAATTAACATAATATTGCTTCCATATATATATATATATATATTTAGTTTAATTTTTCACACATAATAATCTAAACAGTTCTTGAATATTTGTCATGGAAAGGGAGTAATTTTGATAAAAACTTTTCAAACAAAGAGAACAGCTCTTGGTTAAATTAAAATACACCCATGAGAAATATTAGAAAACCACTATGTGTTTAAACATAATCTAAATATATATATTGAAGCAATATATATATTTTTTTCCTCCAAAATGTTTTGTTGTTACTTTCTTGCTATCTTACAGATAGAGAAAGTATTGTGATTGTCTAAAAAATCGAACTCAAGATTTTGATGAATCTTGACATTTCATGACCCCCCGAATCCAAAAAGTGGTTTTTGATTTTCTGTCTGTCTGTCCCTCCAAATAGAGCCTGCACTATTTTACCGATCAGGTTAAAACTTGGTATCTTATGGTTTTCATAGGGTTGCCCTGAGGGGTTTTTGGAATTGTATATCTAATCCTAAAATTAAGGGTAGTTTACTGAAGGGCAAAAAAAGAAAAAGTCGATTTTCTCAAAATCGGCTTTAATGATTTTAATTAAATTTCATTTATAAACATTTATAAATATTCTAAACAAAATGGCTTCTCTCAATATTTCGACAAAATGACTTTAAGGGCTCCGGTTTGATGTGTAAATTATATTTTTTATAATATCTCCTAAACTATTTGAGATATGAAATTACTTATCGTTAAAAATATTTATGTCTCTTTAAAATATAAATATTTTATAAGAAGCATATTTTTATAAAAACAATACCTTTCAAGCTATACGTAAATATATATATTTTTTAACTTTTCAAACACAAAAGGTAAAAGTTTTGTGACCAAAAAAGAAAATCTAACCTGAAATGTCGATGTATGTCAACGAAAGGACGAAAAGAGGAAAAATTGACTTTCTCAGAATCAACTAACGATTTTGATTAAAATTTGTATCTAGCTGTTGATTAAGATTATAAATAAACTGTCTATTTTCATTTTACCATGAAAATGAATTTTAGTGTACTTTACAGAAGCAGAAACTTCCGTATCTCCACAACTATTTGAGATATTAAATAACTTATCATTGCAAAATTGTAGTACTATTAAAAATAAAAAACTTTTATATAAAATATATTTTTATAAATCCAGCAGTTTCTTAGATATTGGCAAATATATTAATACAATTTTGTGAGCTTTAGTTGCAAAGAGATACTACTAAAATGATAACGCAATAATTCTCCAATGCCATAGTGTAATTAAATATAAGTCTCTAAAAGTTTATGTTGTTTTTCCTTAAACTTCCTAGGAGAAATGTTTGCACAACAATGATCTACATTCATTTTAAACTCAATAGTCAATATTTATATTTTTTATTGGTCAAATTTTATAAATGAGGAATTTAATAGCAATGCGATGGCATGCAAATTTGCAACACCTAATAAAATGTCGAAAATTTTAACCGGAAGTTGAAATTTTAAACGAAGTGTTGACCCGACATTGATCTTTTTTATCGGTCCAAACATACAAATGAGGACATTAATTCTTTAAAAATAAAATTATAAAATTTAAAACTGGGACTCAAAAAAAAGTTTTTAAAAGTATAGTGAAATTTATGCTTGGTTTTGCTAGTGTATATTATTTCGTTTTACATATATTACGAGTTTTGAGTAAATATCTCCATTTTCAAACAATAGAACGAGAAAGTCCATGCGGAGTTCCTTACCATTTATTTTTGTTAAAAACAATATACATATACATCTTGACTTACTTCACTTTTCACCCACCTTAGGTAGGCCTACCCCAATGGAATAAAATAATCACAGTGCTTAAATAAATGGTTTAGTGGGGTTTTTTTCCTCTTCTAACAATAAATAATGTTTCTTACCCATAATTCCTACATGTGTGAGGGCCTGGATATGTCTGCTAGTGATTGGCGGTGACTTGACCAGATTTCCCATCAAGACTTCACTAGGGTCCACCCACAGTGGATCCTCAGGGCCGTTTAATCTTGGGCTCAAACCCATCAGAACTTTCTCTTCTTCTGTAAGGCTGCTGAAGAATATCTCCGCAAGAGGAGACCCCAGTTGGTTCCTCACCTCTGCCTGGGTAGGGATACCCTTTTCCTGAAGTAACTGCATTCTTCTGTAATGTGCTTTGCCTGTGTTGCATACAATTAATCAAAAGAGTTAAATTTTTATTTAACAATTTTTTGGGTGAAGGGTGATACAAGTTGTGGGACAAGAATTTTAGGTCATTTTATAGACTTAACTCTGACAAGACATCTTGTGAATGTGTGGAATGCCACCGTGGTTCGGATTCCACGTTAAACTGTAGGTCCTCCATTTCATCTCACAATCACCCTACCATTACACATTAGACGTAAGTGCGTATAACCTGAACGGGTAGTAAGACGCGGTGCTAATAATAATAAATATAGACTTAAACGGTAATTCCACCGATTAGCTCTGCTTAGTTTGAATGGAAACATTATAGGTGTATATTTCTTTAACACAGCTCAAGCTTGTAAAATATTAGTTTTAACTCAAAATACTGGCTGTGAAATCTTTCAAAACAAATTAAGTAAACTCTTGTCATTGATTGCATTATATTAAGAGTACATGTTTGAATGGGTCTTTTAGTAGAGACGGATCAAATCCTATAGTTATTGAATCCGAATCTTAAATTTTCTGTGGAATTCAAATTCGATTCTTTAAAAATGTACAATTTTAGTTAAAGGGAAAATATTTAAAATCGAATTTAAAAAAATATTAAGGCTTAGTGCCATTGACAGATACCAATTTGTTTTGTCATGTATATCACATCATTAACAACAAACATAATACTTTTTTTAATACAATTTTGTCATTTTATTTTAATTTTGTTATTCTCTCAACTAATATAATTCCTTTTAACAATTGCTTAAAATTTTGTATATTAAGTCAAGGTCTTTGTAATGTAAGATGCTTTTTGTGAGATTTTTACATATCTCTTGAATACCATTAGTGGTATTAAACTTGTGAGAACAATAACAGAGCGAACCTCCCCACTGGCCCCAACATCTCCCACCCCTGTAATCCTCAGCCATCTCTCTGAGAGAGCATTTGCAACAATTTGTAGACTCCCGTCTGGCTAACACTATAGTGTATACTTGCATCTAAAACCACTATGAATCATACACACCCCACCTGTTTATGCACCATTTGAAAACTAAATGGATCTTTGATCGCTCTGGGATATAAACCAATCAATCTCAATAGATATCTAAAACCTGGTGCGGTCACTCCAAAACGCATTGAAAACACTGATTGCCTACTTTAAGTGAAATAAAATCTTAAATTATGTTTATATCATCATCATCATGTAAAGTTTCTTGCCACTGGTGGAGTCTGTCTCAAACATAAGCCTCTCCATATACTTCTATCTTCCCACCACCTTTATACCTCCACACCGGTTCAATTCACTCCTCTCCATACTCCATTTATCCACCTGTCACTGGGGTTTCCTCATGCCTCCTGCCCACCACCTCCATTTCAAGCATCCTCAGAATCATCCTCATTACATGTCCATACCACTTTAATCTCACCTTCTCTATCCTATTCCATTCTTTCATTACTCCTTTGCACTTCTGCGGCACATCTCTACTCCAGTCTAGACTTCTGACGCTTTTGTAAAAGGCCTCCGCATATATTTTATAATTTTGACAGCATTTTTGAACTTTGTGTTTGTCAAATTGTGACTGTGGCCTTGTCCTCACCACAAGGACTAGAAGCCATTAAATCAACTAAAACCTGCTTTTAAAGCATTCAAATGGCAGGAGGAATGAAAAGAAAGGTGGATGCATGCCTGTGGTGCATAATCTGAAATTCCGCGGAATATTTCGGCCAATGAAATAATAGAACATTAAAAGATCTATATTGTGTGTTCTTGGTCAATGTTAGCTCATGCGCAATGTCAGTTTTACATCACTCGTGTGGTCAGGGCTGCTCTAATGGGTTTTTGACTCGCATTATTCAAGTGTTTTTGTAGAACTTGGGTGCATAATTTTATGTACCTATTAAACATGATAATTAAATGTGTTTTATACCACTAAAATTATTTGAATAAAAAATTTAAAGCCTGACCCCACATCCAAAAATGCTTACCCAGCTCCCGAGGCCAACATCTGCTACTGTATAAATCAGGCCTGGCCAACCTGTGAAATGCGGGCCCGCCAGATTATTCTTTACCGCCTTCCAGATTATTTTTATACTACCGACCGCATCAGTGGGAAATCATTCACTTTCAGCACTAGGCACGATAAATCACGAACAATATAATATTAGACAATCTGTACTTCCCTGAACCCACACCACTCCTTTCCTTCTTCAAAGCAAGTTTCGTCCATGAAACCCCAGGATAAAGAACAGGAGGCATCAAGGTAATAAATTTGTTTAAAGTATAAGCTAAATAAGTAAGTAATGAGGATGTAATTTAATCTCATTAAACATATATTTTATGTTACTTGATAAATTTATATTTTACCCTTCAGAATAAATTTGTTTTTAAAGCTAGAGAAGAAAACAGACAGTTCATTGACCATTGGGAAGGCGATTACTTCTTTGTAGTACACAACTCTAAATATAATGTTTGGTTTGCAGAGAGACAGTAGCTGTATTTAAGGAATACAATGTTGAAAGACATTATGAAATGAAACTTGGTGATTATGTGAAATTCAACAAAGAATCTTTTTGATTGTAAGTTGGTTGCGCTTGAATTTGTATAAACTAGGCTAGAGTACCAGTTTATGAATTAAATGATGAGTGGTGGTCGGACCTAAGTTATTTTTGGCAGATATAACCGAAAAAAATTAGCCAACTCAACAAGAAGCTGCAGGGGCAATACAATCACATTAAAAAAAACTTTATGCAGCAAAAGATAAGCGAAATGGTCTGCGAAACAGATTGTGTTGGCAAGGCCTGGTCTAAACTACTCCACATTTAATACTACCCACACCCTCAAACATTGATCATATATTTCTGTTCTGTGTTAATGTAATTATAATAAAATTATGATTTCTTCCATATCTTGAAAGGGTTGGTCATGTCAATTAAAATTCACTAAATATATATAAAATTCATTTAAATTAAATCTATTGAGTTTGCATTTTTTAGGGTTGGAGGTATTTGAGTAGTAATAAAGAAGGTTTTTATTATGTATATCGGTAGATTTTACCAAAATATATCACATTTATCTTTTATAACACTGTTTTGACTAGAACAATGATATATGTCATTATGTGTAGAAATTAAAATACAAAAACATATTAATGCATTATTAATTAAATACCAGCAGGATGTATACTTTTATTTTCAAAATTTAAATCAAACAAGAACTATAATTAACCAAACAGGAGTAATTTTCGCACAATGTTCTGAAATTTGTGGTACAAATAAAAAACATTTCCAGATTGTTTTCAATTTTTAAAAATGTATGTAGTAAAAACAAAGTACCTTAACCCATTTTATTAAGAGCTAACATAGGGTATTTAATATCAAATAATAGATCATTGAAGCATGATTAAAGGCATATGTTGAATATATACTAATTTTGATGTGAAAACATATTGTTAGGTAAAGGTTCTTAGGTCTTATTACACTTTCATTAACAAATTTTAAAGTCTCCAACCGAAAAATACTTCCTGAAAGAGAGAGTTTTGAAAAAAGTTATGTAAGATGATCTTATCTATTAAAATAAACGTGTTAAAAAACATTCAGAAGTTGTAGCTGTAAGACATGTTATGAAAATCACAGTGATAACAGAGTTATTTGAAGTTGTGTGATTATTTATAAGTGTAATGTAATCTTTTAAGATAAGATTTAATATTCAAGACTGAGCATATGTTAGAGAATTCCTCACTTTTGTGATTGATTTCTTGGAACATCCCTGGCTTATTCCAATTCAGATCTTTTTCATTCGTGAACCAACATTACCCTACTTTGGTGGCCGCATGGTATAAGGCGTCACTCTTACAATAGACTAGACTGCCAATGACAGGGAGGTCAGAGTTTGAATCTCGGTCGAGTGTACTGAGGGTGGTTTTCCTAATATGGTTTTCCACTCTCTCTCTCTATGCAAATGCAGGTATACTTCCTCTAAATGAAACCTTGCTTATCCCTAGCTCATCAGTGTAGTTAGTACATATGAGTAATGAGCATAACCTGAACAGGTAGTAAGACACATTAAAATAACTTATGTTTCTTATCCTCCCAGTGTTAATCAAATTTTCCCTTTCTGTCCCTTTCTGGGACAGGCCCAACCAACTGACACTTTTCAGTTATTCATGATTTTTTATATATATATATATATATATATAGTATTGTAAAATAAATAAATATATATATATATAGTATTGTAAAATAAATATATATATATGCTGTATTGTAAAGTATAAATATCAATTCAAAAGTTAAATAATGCTTTAGTAGTAAAGTGAACAATGTCATGATAGAAGTAAAGTCAATTTCATTATATCACATTCTGCATTAATTTACTATTATAAAAAATTGTGTTATGATTAATCAAATTCAATAGTATTTCATGTAGCCTTCAAAATATTTTGCATTCCCTCGGGGCTACATTTATAATCCAATTTGTATAAGAAGAACTTTTTAGAAAATACAAACTATTTGTTTTGAGGTCAACATTGATAACATTTTACCAGATTATTAGTGTTATCTTATAATTGTGAATATCTATCAAAAGTGATAGATGCAGCTAACATAATCTATTATTATTATTATTATTATTTGACAGCAGCTCAACTAACTTTCTAGCCTACATATAATGAAAATTGAGCTTTACCATAGTATGAGAAACAGTTCTCTAACATAACCTCCTCATATCCATTGAATCCTTTATACTCGCAAATAAAGTAAACCTCAACCTTCCGCCTAGTCCCCTCATATTAAATTTATCTTTAGCACATGTACGCCCTATACAAATGACACAATCTTTCTCACCGTCCATTCTCTCTGTGCTCTTCCTTAACCCTTGTCCATAATTCAACCAGAACCTTACTCGTCACCTGCCTCGCACCTTCTATATTAGAAGCACTTTCTCTTGTCTACCTGCTGTCCTTGCCCTTCCTAATGTTAGTTAGCACCTTTCTTCTACACAAGGAAAATTTACCTTTGATAGTACGTACCATACTTAAAATAGGCTTGACCAATGAGGTGTATCCTGTTTCTTTAACCTATCCTTTTTTACTCCAGATTGTGCGTTACTGGCTTACTTTCAATTCAAACTCAAACTGTTTAGTATTCTTCACATTTCCCCCGCTTCAAAATGAAAGCCCTTTACTCTCTTATTAAAAATGTCAACTTTCTTTTTTTCTTTTAGCATCGTGTCTTACTAATTATTCGGGCCATACACCTATGTTATATACTAATTACACTAATGTGTTACAAATTAGGAATGTTATATTTTAAAGGAAGTACACTCAAATTTGCATAGAGGGAGGGTGGAAAACCATTTTGGGAAAACCAGCCTCAGTGCACCCAACCAGAATTGAACCCTGATCTCCCTGTCTTCAGCAATCTATTCTAACACAAGAGTAGCGTGTTAGACCATGCGGCCACAGGCGTAGGTTTTATCTTTTTCACATTTCCATCTGGAGTGTAAATTCATTCTCTACCATCGTTCCCACCAGGAATCTTTATAAATGGTTCTTTCCACATCTGATCTTAATTTTTTGTTCTATCTACCTATTAATTTTTATGATATATTTACGGTGGTTCTCAACTATCCTTTTTCACTATTACTTTCCCACCCTGACTGATATTGCTGCCCACTCATGCTTAACTCAAAGAACAAACCAAAGGTAATTATTGCTACCAGTACTGTAAAAACAAAATGTTTAGAGCAACGAATATTATGAACAAGAACAAAATGCCAAAACACCTTTAAGCTACCAGCAATAGTATTTAATAGACATTATTGTATTGAACATAGACAAATAATATAAAACTATGATGATAAGTTCCTCAAGAAACCAGCAGAAATCCTTTTCAATGGTTATCCATCCCAATATAATGGATTGCTGATGATTGGGAGATTGAGGTTTGGATCCCGGTCGAGTGAATTGAAAGGTTTTTTTTTCCTAAATGGTTTCCCCCTCTCTTTCTACAGAATAAATTTCCTAAAAAACCCTAATTTCATCGCTAACTCAATAGTGTAAACATGCAGATACCCTAAACAGGCAGTTAGACACAGTGCCCAAAAAAAACAACTGGGATGTGAAATAAATAAATCAAGGATACTTATTGTCAACCAAAAGGTGCTAGCAGTACCTGTAACAAGGAATTAACATATAAGCATAGGATTTTGGCTAAATTACTTTCTTTGCCAAGCAGAAATAACCTAGTAATAGTAATGACCAAACAAGAAAAATCAGTACCATATTTTAAAAGTGATTAGAATTAATTTATAACAAATTGATAATAATAATAATTTGATCAAAAAGATTTGAATAAGTTTATTAGAAGTAAATAATAATTTGAATACTAGTAGGTATGGTATTTCAAGTACCCGTACTTAAGTGAAACTAGTAGTTTTTGGTGGTCAAAATGGTCAAAACTAAAAATGAAGCAGTAAGTCCTACTAGCAGATAAGTGCATATTTGTCTTTAAACTGCAAAATAATTCGATAAATAGTTATATCTGTTTATTTAATAAAACTAAAAGAATAAATTTAATAATCTATAGGTATAGGCATTAGATAGAAACTACAGCACATTATTATTCACTAATGGGTGAAATTCATCCAGTACAGTAAAATGTATAATCCTTGATAAAATGCCACTTTTTAGTTGAAGGTGACCTGGCGGTCTAGGGGTAAGGTGTCAGACTTCTGTGCTGGCGGCCGGGGTTCAATCCTCGGTCCCGGCACAGATTTATCTGATTACCAAACCCTTCCTTCACCTCTGACAAGACATCTTGTGAATGTGGGGAATGCCAGGCCTCCACCGTGGTTC
>CABFOV010002187.1:28344-50272 GCA_902141375.1 Timema poppense
CACTCCCATTCTCCCCCATCCCCTGGAACGTACAAAAAGGCTTAAGTAAATTCCTGTTTTTCTCAAATTAGGTATATAATGCTTTAATAGCATCTAGTAGCCTTCAACATAGTTTTATAAAAACCATGTAGGCCTAATGTATTCAATAATCTGTTTAGGGTGTCCTAATTTTCTTATTATATTATTCAATTATGTTGAAGAGCCTGGCGTTGCCCAGGAAAGATATTTAAGAAGTTCAAAACAAACTAGGGTAAAAAGGGTAAGTAAAATGAATACAAAGTTTATTATTTTAGGTGAAAGAGGGTAAAAATTGCAAAAAAAGAATGTAATTAGATACATTAAAAATTATTTTAGCATGTTATTTTCACCGCATTTACTACCCCGTTTAGCCATCTGTTAACCTTTTTATCCTTGTCTCTCTCTTTTTATTGTCCTTTTTTCTGCTTTTTACTCTTTTTTATTTCTTTTACCCCTTTTAACTTTAATACCCTTTCTATTTCTTTTACCTTTATATGCCTTTTATTTGATTTATATTGTACCCTTTTTATAATATTTGCTCTTTTGTGCCTTTTAGCCATATTTGACATTTTTTGCAATTTTTGCCCTATTAGTCTTACTGCCCGTTTTGATTAGATTTACTTTTGATGCTATTTGCACTTTTTACACCTTTTTAAATTAATTACCCAGCTTATTCCTGGAGAACTATTTTATAGTAAAAAGGTTCCTTATAAAGATGTAAATAGAGCATAAAAAGTGAAAAGTAAATTTAATCAATTAAAAAAAGTTTAAAAAAACTTAAATCGATTTAAAGAACAAAGCAAATTAAAATCCTACCTTCCATGTACATATGTTTGTGCACAAGGTCTACCATAACCTGCATTGTATCAATGTTTGAAATGTATTAATAGATCTAGCATGCAGCATTAATATATTTTTCTAAGTTAAGTAAAGAAAAAATCAAATCCAAATTTTAAAGTTCCGGCTTTGAGGTGCACATGTTTGTGGACAGGAGCTACTAATTTTTAAATTGCAGCCCTCTGCTTATGGTAGATATCGCGCAACACTCATGAAAGTCAGACAAACTCTTCATTTTATTAATTATAGAAGATTAGACACTATCTCAAAAGCCTTTTAGATGTCAACAAATACAAATTCCAACTTTTTGATAGACCATTAAATACATAATTTATTTACATCTGTAATAAAGCTTTTCAACATTATTTTGAACTTGTTCTCTTCCCTAAATTCACTATAGAGTTTCAAATTTAAATCTGATATTTAGAGGACCATTTGAATTAAATACAATTAATTTAATTTGAAGGAGATTATTTCATTACATATTTTGACAAGGGTAATTGTGTTCATTCTGGGCTTACCACTGAAAAGAGTAGGCTCACTAGTGCTATTTGTTACCTATATAAATAATCAATATTTTTGAGGCTATAGTGTTTAATATAAAGGCTTTCTTACAGACGTTTGTACACTATGTAAGAAAAATGTTGAGGGATAATATAATGGAACTTTAGTGGAATATATTGACGGTAAAGAATTTGGGGTCAAAAGTAAATTCAAATAAACCCTGAAAAAGTATTAGCTATGCAGGTGAGCATAGGGAAAAGGTAAATGATTACTTACTTTTAATGAAGAATTTAGACGAGTTATAAAGCGTAAAAAATATGCGAGGACTGCGTTCAATAGAAACATGTTGTATTGAAGGAGGCAAGTGGAAAGGTTGAGAATAATCATACACACTTCGTTTTACTTAGTAATATAATTTAATAGACTTGCATGGAACAAATGGTAGAAGGTATAACCTATGGTCACTGTTCGTAATTTTTTTAAATGACATGTAAGATATGGGTTTTGAACCCATGACCCTGAAATTCCTGTGCGCAGATGTAATTTTTCAAATTTACGAATGATACTTGATGCGGCTAGATCCATAACCTCTAAATTATTTCAATCCATAAAACTTCATTATTCCCTTACCATTAATTGTAAAAGCATTCAATTTATCCATTATTGTTGTTGGTCAAACCATTGATAGAATATAGTATCGGTAGTTTGATATGAAATTCAAATACGAAAATCAACGAAGACAAGCTTGAGAAAGTTCCGACATTGGCAGCAGGAAGATTATAAGGAGGAATGTGAAAGGTTTGTGGGATGGAAATGGAATTATTAATTACTCAATGAGATGAATGTATTATTTAGGGTGTGAACCAATAGGGGAAGTGAAAAGAAAAAAAATATGTTCTGCAATATACTATAGTGTTTCAGATAATTAAGTGAATGGAGGGCAATTATTTGGAAAAGTTTAATTTTGACACAGGGCATAAACTAACCAACATTATTTGTTATTAGAAAAAATAATTAATACTACATAGTTTGCAATCTGTTCTAAATGCTACATCATACATTTTATAAAATAAAATAAGTCAGTTAGCATGATTGCCCTTTGGCTTTTACATAACCTTAGAATGGCTTTATTTTTCTTGAACTGCTCTCATTTTTGAGCACTAAGAGATAAAATACATTAAATTGAATATAATTATTTATATATTATACATTTTTTAAAACACTATGTCATTTTTTATTAATGCTTAACTTTCAAATTACATAAAGCTTACATACTCATTTTAAAATTTTGTTTATTCGACAGTAAATTTAAACAGTTATAGAATTTCAAACCAATCTATAATGACAATGAATTTACTATATCAAACTTTCCGCCGTTGCATGTTATTCACGTTTCCATGGAGACTAGTGCATGAATCAGAAGTGCTGCCATCTTTTGATGCCATAAAACTTAGCTCCACGTGATCGTCATTTAGCTGTTTTGTAAATGTGTGTGTGTGTTGAGGAAGTGTGCGTGTGTCGTGATCAAAGAACCACATGTGACAAAAATTGATAATTTGTGATTACGCAGTAAGTATGAGATAAATCACATAATCATCCCATTAGTTTTTGTGCCTGTATATTAATTTATGATTACCGCTATACAATTTAGTTTACTTTGACCTGGTTTGTTTACATTCGTCACAAATATGTGGTGGTTGGATTGGCATGTTTCTTTTTGCTCGGGCTCCAATTTTCTTCTGCCTAAAAATAACTCGACCTTCCAATGAAAAGGTATTTTTATGTAATTTGTGATAATTAGTTTTGATTTGGGTGTGTAATTGCTTTATTATTTTGATATTCTATGAAAGGTATGTTGGAAAGATTTTAGTTAATTCTAAGTGGCTTACGGCGTCAAGTCTTTCAAAGTGAACCACTATGCTGGCGAACGCGTTTGAGAAAATTGGCGCCGGTCACAGATCTTAAAAATTTATACTTGCTTTTCAGATTTTTAACATGTTTTGAGGAACTTAAATTTTTACTTGATTTGATTTCTCATAAACTACTTCAGTATATACGATCTGTATAAACATTCTACGTTTGTTATTGGTATGGCGGGCGTCCGATAACCTCCGAACCTTGGCTTAATTAGCCCATTAATTGATCATTGTCTTTTGTAGTTGCAGTTAAGAGGTTTTTTTGCTTTATATTTTTTCCCTTATTTACGGTAAACCACTTTGTAATATATATCTAATTACTTTTTTTAGGTAATTTATTAAACTAAATTAAAATTTATAATATTGTAGAAAAAGCATAAAACAAATAAAGACAAATTTAATTTTTGAATTAAATCCATTGACTCAAATTAATTAACTTGATTAACAATACTAGCATGATTTGAATTATCATTTCATGAAAATACACAACTAGACCTATAATTGCCAATGTAGGTTACATAGATATAAGTTTACTTTTATTTATAATGATTAGATAGAATAAACATTGAGAATGATTTGTGAGCACTATAATGTTATAAGGGCATACACTGTGTAGGTCACTTCAGCTAAGAAATCATTAAAAATGGAATACTATTGTTAGGCCCTTATACTCACAAGGAAAGGGTGAATCCAATGATAGGCTCTAATATAATAATAGTCATTGGCAATTATTTTATTTTTACATCATTTAGACATCTCAATAAAATCAAAGTCCAAACATAAACATACTAGACCAATACGTTGTTTGATCCAAAATCTCTTAAGATATGACATCAACTTATATCTTACCTACTAGGCCCACACAAGACAAACATTTTTTTGGGATAAATATTGAGTTTCTAATTTATTAGTGAATGGAACAGTAGCAAGTTTAAGTTAAGCTAGGTTGAAATTGAACCTTAATATAGGCCTGTTAATTATAATTTACATTATTTAGCTTTAAAATATATTATTTAAATTAATGACACCAAAGCTCTAACCATTGAGCTATCCAGCAACTGTTCCATGCCCATGGTCATTCTCCACTCATATTTTAAGGAACTCATGTAGCTCACAATTTCCGCAGGTTAATCACAGACTTTTAAAATATGAATGAAGAATTACCATGGGCACGAGACGACTCCTGGACACCTTTAAATGGCTAAGTCAAAGGTCCCAGGTTCAATTCCTGTGTCCAAATGTCATTTTTCAATCTAAAGAATATGATATTTAAATGCGGCCTTATCCGTAATTAACAAATATAATTTCTTGGCTCTTTAATCCATCTTAAAATATATGTTATTAGTTTCTGCTCTAGGATATTAAGTTTTCAGTTTTAATATAAGTTAAGTAGCCTTGTGTGGGTTTGCTGGATGTAAAATTGACAATGGACATGCAAGTTCGGAAACCATCTGCTACAAATGTGTGATTTTATTATGATCACGAGCTATCATATAACACAGCCATTTTCGACTCGGTAGTTGGCTTATTGCTGTCCCTTGTACAATTTTTAAATATCAAATAGTCAAAGCTATTACAATATGTATGCTTTTAGTGAGGATTTATTCTATCTAAATACCATACTGACGATTTCTGCACGCCCATCATAGTCAGTGCCTTAAAATTTGAGTGAAGAATGACCTTAGGCACGATACAATTCCTGTATAGCTCAGTAGTTAGAGCATTGGCATACTAAGCCAAAGGCCCCGGATTTGATTCCCATATCCAGGTGTCATTTTTCCATTTTCAGAATATGATATCTAGATGGAGTAATCCTCACTAAAAACATAAATAATAGCTTTGGCTATTTGATTCTTAAAGATATGCAATCCCTTAAAATTATAATAACTGTACGAGTGGCAGCAATAAGCCAACTACTGAGTCGAAGGTGGCTGTGTTATCTGATAGCTCGTGATCTTAATAAAATCACACATTTGCGCACATCCTTCATAGACTATGTCTTAAAATATGAGTGAAGAATGACCTTGGGCACAGGACGATTCCTGGATAACTCGGGTGTTAGAGCATTGGCATACTAAGCCAAAGTTCCCGGGCTTGATCCCCGTGTCCAGGTGTCATTTTTCAATTTTCAAAAGAACATATTATTTTAACATTTTCAAGAAATTTGTCCATTGCTAAAGAGAGCGAAATGTGATTGCTGCAGAAAATTATTGCATATTTATCGGCTCTTTTTATATGTAAAGAGTTGATCTTCCAATTGTATAGATTTTTCAATGATAATTGTTTCCACTTCAATAAGGTGAGTTTGATTTTGAATTGGTCATTATAACATTTTTTGGTTCACTATAACCTTGTTAATTCGATATTGTTGGACCAAAGTTTGTTTCTACTGGCTACTTTTAATTCAATTTAAGCAGGAGAACACAAGGATACAGTGTCTACATAAATTCTAATTTATTTAATTGATTTCAAACACATAATATGTAGGCCCTACTGTAATTATATTTAGCTACAGGGAAACACCTTGTGTTGACTACAACATGTAGATTATATCCCAAGCATTCAATACCAGATATCACTGTTTATTACAATTCTCTTTTAACTTTGAGGTTGTTAAGCAATAAAATATATTTCATTTTACTTAATTACTTACCCTGTTTTCCGAAAAGTTTGTTCGAATTATCCGGAATTTCGAACTATCGGGGTTCGGTCTAACGGGGTTTTACTGTAATATTAAATCTAGTAGGCTTATCATTGGATTCTCTACATTTTTGTAAGCTTAGTGCTGGTATAAATTTTGTGATTTTTAGGCTTTTTAGAGAAAAGATTTGTCTATGAGTTTTGAAGTTTTATCCCCTAGACAGTTTTTATTTTGATAAAATTATAGGCAATGATAGCTCACTATAACAATATTACTTGTAACTGCAACTGCAGAGCTTGAAATCCCCAATATTTTTTTCTCACACAAATCTATCCACACAAAGGGCCTTGTATGTTTATGTCTAATTATTAAGTTAGGGTCATATTAAAATATCCTATTTCTTGGATACCGAGGCCTTTCTTAAAAACTCTCTACAAATGATAGGCTAGGTCAAATTGTTAGTTAGGCTGAATGAATGTGATTTATAGAAAAATAAGGTAGAGGTAATATATACTAATAGAAAATATTAGCTAAAGTTATTTATTACGGTCTTTAACTGCTGTAAGTTATTCTATTTCTTCGATTCTAAGAGACGCTTCTTTATATCTATTCAGAAGGAAGTGTTGAATGACATACTTACTGATAAATAGGAGAATTTATTATTTTGGAGAATCAAATCTTTTTTTTTCTGTTGGTGGTACTGAAAAATTAAGCTGCCTCTTAGAATCGAAGAAATAACGGTACATAATTTTTAACATTGATTAACATAACAATGCTTCAATTTGCTTTTTATGTTGGTGTTATCCAATGGGAGTAGCAACTCTGCTTATAAGCTTGAAATGAAACTTCTAAAGGGTTTTAATGTTGTATCTGAGGATGGATGGTTGTGTTGCTTTATGTCTCTTAGGTGCACACCCTGCAGCATCATGGAGACCGGCTACTGGAATTTTCCCGATGGGGAACATTTTGCCAGCAGCTCGTCCCTTTATACTCAGGTGAGTTAAAAAAAAAGCAGGGATAAGTTACAATTTACAAATTTACTCTCCCTCCCTCTAAAACGGTTTTTGCACAATATCTTTCCTTTTTATGGTTTTTTATCGGGAGAAACCATAAATTGATTGGCCCATTAAGGTGGGAGTATAGATTACATGAGAAAGGGGTAGTGTGTTTGCAGTTTTTATATTGAAATATTTTTTTGGTAAAGTTTAATTTATCTTCACGTGGTGATTGATATCAACAGTTGTTGAATATCTGTAAAGGGTGTCCTGGAATATAATATTTTCTCTTAATTTATAAAATCTACTCATCTATTTTCACTAGATTATTAAAAAAATTACTTATTTTAGGCATTTTTGTATTGCCAATGTTAGCACAGTGCTAGCAAACTTGGCGATCCGTAAGTCCAAGTTTAGAATCCTAATTGGTTGCAGTGGTGGTTTTTTTTCCTTCAACCTGTAGTCCTATTAAAAGGTTGACACATTTTCTTAAATTTCATCCTGTTCAATAGATACCTTAAATAGATATCAACTGGAAAAAAACCACTTAATAATAGGCCTATAAAAATTATGGCTAAATTAAGGCTTTTTACACCTAGATATTCTAGGCATTCAGACACACCAGCACTAGTTCTTTTTATTGTTCAGTTTGTATTTTGTTGAAGATTATTATAAAACTTAATAAACAATTCTTAATTTAAACCCATACACATTCTTCTAGCCAAAATCTTTTTGGAGAATTAATGTGGGCATATTGGTTCTACTTCTCACATATTCTTAGCAGGGGGGCGACTCACCTGTAAATATCAGAGAATTAAATTTATCTGGGGAAAAACCTGGAAATATCAGGTTATTTTCTCTTACAATCAGGAATTTCACAAAGATCCCACGTTTGATCCTATTGATGCACTTGTCCAATAGTAGTAATACATTAAGATTTTGTGCAATTAGGTGGCTTGAAAACAGAGGTGTTGGACAAAGACCAATTGACATTATTCCAAATCTTGTTGCATTTGTAAATTGCCTCAACATGTGAACTTACAAGACTGGCAGCAATCATTAAAGACAAGTTTCTGTTATCTAAGCTAGCAATTTTCAAGATGTTGGCCCAAGAGGTAGAACCATTTCTAAGAGAGTTTCAAACAGCCACCCCACTAGCCTCATCGTTACACACTACATTAACAGCCATTTTGTCTAACATCATGGAACATTTTGTGATGGCAGAAATACTGAAAGCAATATCACCTGTGAATGTTGTTGATGTTTCTAGAGAAAAAGAAAAAATCGTCGAAAAGATTGATTTGGGTTTTGCAACCCGCAATTAACTCAAGTCTATTTAATGGTACAGATTTACAAATACTATGGTTTTCTAGTGATTGTAGAAAGGGCTTACAAAAATTTGTCGTGAAGATTTTGGAGCACTCTCCACTGGTGTACGGATTGACTATTATTATTAGCACCACGTCTTACTACCCGTTCGGGTTATATGCACTTACGCTAATGTGTAATGGTAGGGTGATTGTGAGATGAAATGAAGGACCTACAGTTTAAGTTTAACGTGGAATCCGAACCACGGTGGAGGCCTGGCATTCCTCACATTCACAAGATGTCTTGTCAGAGGTGAAGGAAGGGTTTGGTAATCAGATAAATATTTGCCGGGACCGAGGATTGAACCCCGGCCGCCAGCATATAAGTCTGACACCTTACCCCTAGACCGCCAGGTCACCACGGATTGACCTAAGCATTGATCTGTTTTGACCCAAGTATTATCACTGCTAATACAACAATTGCTACGAAACAGTTAGAGACACTATTGTCAACTTTAGTAGATGTAAGGTGGCTTGTCGGTACAACAACTGACAAGGCGGCTTAAGAATTCAAGAAGATATGCCTAAATCCAAATGTAATGGTTACTCTGAAGGATTACTCAAGCGAACAAGAACGAATTGACCACCTGTTGTGACGAGTTTTCCAAGCGTGTGAATTGAATAACATTTTTCAAGTCATGAAACTTGTTTCAATGTAGGCCTTCTCTCATGGAAATGCAAATATTGAGTTAGGTTTCTCTTTCAACACAGAATGTATATTTCAGAACATTAGAGAACAGACTTTGATATCCCAGCATTGTGTGTATGATGCAGTGACAACAATTGGGGGAATTAACAATCTAAACACTTCTAAGTCACTTATACACGCAGCTCGCAATACACATATACGCTTCAAAGAAGCAGCTAGGCTCTATGAGAAAGAAAACATTGAAAAGTCGTGGAAAGCAACAGAAAAGAGAAGAACATCCATAGAGATTAAGAAATTGGAAGAAAAGTGCCGCAAAATTGTGGAAGATGCACAGAAAGCATCTGCTGTGATTGAAGACGAAATAAAAGCCCTGAAATAAACCAGGCATATTTATCATTCCTGACTGACTTCACTTTTCAACATTTTGAACAGTACTTTTTTTTTTTAACATCTTTGCTTTAAAATATGTGTTAAAATATTTTCTTATGTTAAAGACTTATTGTAATCTATACAGCTGAAATAATTTTATTTTTATATTAGAACTCTAAATATGCTTAATCACGCTTTTTAAACAAGGATAAGAACTTTATACCTAGATTTGACTGTTCAATAAGTACTGCTGTTGTGTGTGTGCATATTGGTGACTTACATTACTATATTTTACTGTTGAACAAATATATCATCTAGCTTAAAGCTCATTTTTATCAGGTAGGCCTACATTTTATATTATTATTATTATTATTATTATTATTATTATTATTATTACCTAGGTTCTTTAACATTAATTTACTTGCAACACAGCAGGAGATTATATTTTCTGGAATCTTCCCATTTATCACTTGTTTATTGTTTGTTTAATTTATCAGATTAATTAATTTTTTTACTTATTTAGATAAGGCCATTAAATGATGTGTTCCTTTTATACCTGAAAAAATCAGGGAATTTTTGTTTGGATTTTGAATAGACACCCTGTTTTAGGGACTTCCACAGGGCTTGGATTGCCATATCCTATTTATACTAGTAAACTACACTTTTAGGGTTCTTACACACAGGGCTACCATGGTCGCCCTACCGCTTAGTAAGGTAGCGCTTCTCCTGGAAGTGTGAATGCTTTTGTTACGCCACCATCCAGTCTCGAAATGAAGTTGGAAGAGTCAGGTGCCTATGTTTTTATGTAAACGCTGTCAAATTCATAGATTTGGATGCACCCAATCTTACGTGTCAGATCAACGAAAGGTATTTTATACACTTTGAAAAGTGACCTTCGAAAGAATCCTGAAAAGTTTTTCCTTTTAACGTGCATGAATATTGCATCTTTTGATGAGTTGTTACAGTGTTTAAAAGTAAAACTGACTGGTGTGGACACCAAAATGAAAGACAGCATACCACAGGACGATAATTAATCCTTGATTGAACTCCAGTATGAACCTTTCTTTGTCAAAACTACTTGTTTCAGCACTCATTTTGAAAAATACGAGCAAACACACACACACACGTCTGGCCACACTCAATAATTGTGTCTCGTGTGAAGACCTTCGTATCAGACAGTGAAATGACAAAGCTCTGCCAGCCTGGCCTCTCGCAAAATCGCGTCTTACAGCCACCATTATTCTGACAGCGCTACCACTACATGTGAAATGGTCTATATCATGCATTGCAAACATGTGGCAGCGCGGCCATGGTGGCTCTGTGTATAGTGACCATTAGACCTCTTTCAAGCAAAATAAATAGCCAATATGATATAGGGCTTACAAATTTAACTATTCTGTTGCGTATTATTGAGGTCATGTGAATAAACTTTTTAAAAAGTTAACCCTTGTAATTATTTTTTTTCTAAAAAGGTTGTCAACATCTTTAAGTTGACATCTTACTTTGTATTTATCTGAATGAAACCATATGATGGGCTATTTTATCAAGGTACTTTTCTGAGTTAAGTATCTAGTTCATGTATGAACATTTGTTGAGCTCATATAATAGCTTTTTTTAATAGTTGTGAAAAAATTTCAATTTGAATTACTAATAATCCTGCTTCATAGACTAATTGTCAAATGCCTACTTATCAAGTTCAGGTAATTAAATTATATCCTATCAGGTTCGCTAAGTATATATCACTAGGTGTAGTGAAAAGTGATAGTTATTTTCTCGTGGGGCATAACTATCTTTAAATTAAATTTGACCTATTCACTTTGTCAGACACAATGGTTATATAAACAAAACACTTCTCTAAAGTTGTTTTTAGTTTATTATTTAATTGACAACAATGACCAAGAATGTGTCAACTTTGCTGTTTACTTCTTATGTTTTAACAATGATTTAAAACTAAAGACCTATATATTATTTTCTAGTGAGATAGGTTAACATTATATATTAAATTAAGAGGACCAGATTTGTTATTTAAAATATGATACATTTAATATCATGAGAGAGAGAGAGTTAGACAAAAAAACAACACATCACATTTTTCACCTTCACAAACATAAAAATTTAAAGTACCCCAAAACAATCGAATACATACAAATCAAATAATAGACATAACACTTTGGTTATGAGAAATAGAGATCATAATGAAAAGAGCACAATTCAAAGACATAACACTTAAACAAGAAGTAGATATTCAACAATATATAAATTAGTTTGAAATCTCTTGGTTGCTCATGAAGTCCCTTCTCATTAATACATATTTAATTTGTTTTCATGAACTCTCAATAATTCGTAAAAACTTGATTGATGCAACCTAGTGTTTTAGGTAAGTAAATTAACTACCATTTGGGGGAAAACCACCCTCCACCTAACCAGGATTTGAACCTCAATCTCCCCTTCTTAAGACCAGAGTGACACCTTATATTATTCGGCCACTGAAGCAAGTGTCATCCATATTTTTGTCTCATTTGGCCACTTTAGAAGCAAGAGGAAAACTCCAGTTCGCTAGGCGCTGGCTCTTTTACCCCATTGGCAAGGAAGGGTGCTGGCTTATCACCAAATTATATTGCTTTCAATTGAAAAGTTTTCAATTTTTCTTGTAATGAAGAATGTCAAACAATTTGTTGGGAAAAAAAATTGGTCAACATGCATCCTTATTTTATTTGTCTGTATATCTGCAAAGTATATATTTTTTAGTTTGAATCTGAGGATATTATTTGAGAATTTCAAACAATTATCGAATTGAATAATATTCTACTTAAATATGTTTAAATTATCTTACATAATAAGAATTACACATTCATTATGTTAGTTTTGGATCCTAGTCCTATAAGTCAGCATGTTTAAATGCCTGCTCTTGGAAAAAAAGCATGGCTTACTTTTCGGTCAATATGGTCATAATTAATAAGTATTTGATGACCTCACCAGAATTGTTACTAAAAATATACTAACATATCTTAGGCACATTGTGGGATTTGCAACGGCCTAAAATAGTATCAATTTCTTTCTAGTCTGGTTTGGTTTGCGTTATCGAATTGAGTAATATAAAATTTGAATCAGTGTAGTTTTTATTTGCGCCTTACAGACTCCTATCATAGTTTTTTATAATTTACTAAATATTCAACTGTAGCCTAGATTTATTCATCATCATTTATTCACCATCATTAAACACAAGTCCAAATGTAGATTTGAAGCTAACGTCGAAAAAACTCATAACTTGGTAGTGGTGCTTTCAACTTTAAAACACAATGATTGTAAATGTAATATTATAGTACAGAAGAATTGATGCTAGGATCAAATAATGTGAAATATTTATCCAAGTAATCTTGCATAGAAGCACATTATTCTCTTTACACATCATGCATTGATTATAGGCTAGAAGGGTCATTCTATGTCAAGTCAACAAGGTCCTCAACCTCACATTTTTTAATTTTTTTTTTAATCTGGCATATTGAAAGAAAAACTTGAGACAAATGCCTATATAAAATTTCTGTCCATATCTTTTTTATTTATGAAGTTGTAGAGGTGCAAAATTTGCGATTTTGACCAATTTTTTTTTGTCACAATTTTGTTAACATTAACATTGAATAGTTCAATAACCTGGGCACCTATAGAAGTGATTCAAGTGTTTTTGGAAAGGTTTTGAATATCTCTTTCATATGAGATGATATTTGATTATATTATGAAAATAACCAATAAAAAATTTGATAAACATTTTGTCGACCATTTTCTTGAAACTTTTTTTTTTCCCCTCTCAAAATAATACATGTTGTGTGCATACTATTACTTATTAACCATGCAACATTTTAAGATAGGATCCATATGGGTTCAGGAGTTATTTTAGATTCAGTAAAACAGGAGTTTCCATTTATATTAATTTTCTTACGTCACACAAGTTTGCTCCATTGTTCCTTGAATTTATTTGACAAGAAAGCTAAAATGTTATTTAAATGTAATATTAATTAAATCTACACATATATTACCAGTACTAAAAATAATAAACATAGCTGAATTTTTTTACATTCTAAACACATATGCATATTAGTTATTCCTTTTATATGTATCCAATTGACTGAACACCTGAAACTTCCTGTTTTCTCAAAACATATGCTCTACCAGTTGCAATCAGGGGGTCAACTTTTGTAAGAACTGATGACACGTGCACTACTAAAATGTCAGGAACTTGTGGGTAAACAAATGATGGAGCTGGTCCATATGGATGTAGAAAACTGATTTTGAGCTCATCAGTATTTTCAGTTACAGAGATAACACATCCCAACCACCAGTGTCCATCATATGTGCAAAGAACAAATCTCCGTATTTCATCCATTTCTAGCTGTCCTTTGAATTGCGTGATACTTTCAAGTTGTGACTCCTCTGCTGAAGGGATAAACCTTTGTTATCAGTTTTCCTGATTGCAATGGAATGACACAGTGAAGCTTCTGTGTTCCAGGAATGTATCTAGAGTTTGCAAATCTCTCTTGCAAAAATATCTGTACATTTTCATATTCTTCTCTTGTCACAAACATGAATTTCATTCCTTCTATATTGTGACTTGTCCATTCATATAACTGCCTTGGTGTCATTATTTGCCCAGCATAGGGCTTTAGTAAACTGTCTCTAGCAACAATACACTTTACAGTTCCCCCTACACCACCACAAGCATTTTTACCATGTGATGTGGAAAAGAAGTGCCACTCTGCTTTGCATCCAAAGTCTTGGTGATGTAAACTCAAATTTGTAAAGTTATTGCGATTTTTATACTGTGATGCTGCCCAATCTAAAAGATAAGTGATTTTTTTTGTGGCGAAAAAGTAGGGTTAAGGAATTTGATAGCTTTCTCTGAAATGTATAAACTGCTGTTGTATCACGCTAAAGGCACTCTTGAGATTATCACAAAACTTGCCTGTTTAACAGTGTGTGGTTCTTCTGATGAGTTTAAATAATAAATAGATGAATTGTGGATTGTGCGTTGTTCCAATGGAACCCTTGTACTCAGCCCTGAGGAACAAATGAGTAATTTTCCTAAAAGTCATAAACCACTAAATACTCAGCCTTTTGCAGAGATTTTTTCTTCTATAAAAGAAATTAGCTTGCTCTTTAGCAATGAAAGAATGACTAATGTTTTTCAAATAGGGAATCCAAGAATTCACCCACCGGTTTTGAAACAGTTTTCAAGTTTGAATGGTCCACAGTGACCCACTGCTTGTATGTTATCACCTCATCAAAGTTACTGTCATGGATATTTTAAAACTTTTTGCGTAATTCACTATACCCTAGAGAGCATTCACAGTTTCCAAAGTGGATAAACAATCTTTGTAATCAGAAATTGGCACTCTGATTATTTTTTTAATATATTCTATTTTTAGGTTGAAGACCGTTATCTTTTGATGATAATGAACATCATTATCATTACTATTTTGTTTTACTATCATTATTTCCAAATTTGGATTTGTAATGAAATGACAAAGTAAAATAAATACTGTACTAAAGAGTAAATAAATTGAAGAGGGGGAGGGGGATCAGTATTGCAAGGGGTTGATGATGGTTAAGCATTCCTCCTTTATTCTTTTATAAAATAAAATACTTTTTCTTATTTTTGCTACAAGCCCAATAACATAAAAACATTGTTCTTAGCTAAAATTTTGTTTTTAATTATTTATTTTATTTTGGCACTATGAGATGAATATAGTGTTTTTAACATTCTACTTTTCCCACTTTTACATCAAAATGTCCTACTTTTCCTACTTTTTGACACCCAAAATATGCTAAGAGGCCTGCATACAACCTCCTGCAATTTACCATCTACACCAGAGTTGTGCAAAACAACAATTAAAAATATAATGGTTGTCTTAAATAAAGGAACAAACTTCATTCAAGTATAATTACCGTAGTAAATAAACTATAGTCGTGGTTCTGACAAGAGCTATTTTCAAAATATAATAGCAAGTAATGTTTAGACTAGCAATGAGTACAAGCTATCTCTATTATATATTGAACTATCAAAACTTTAAATACAAAATTATTATTTTTGCTATACTTATTGAAACCTGTTGTTGAGGAGTGAGTTTAGAAAACAGTTGACACTGATAGAAAATATTTTGTTCACACATGAAACAAATATTTAAATAGATCGAGGAATAAGCTAATATTCCATTTCTTTCGGAGAAAATGAGAAATAATAAATATATACTAGCTAGCTAAAAACTCGCCAATAACATTTGCATGACGGCTTTCCAGTCTCAAAAAGTTTGGAAACTCCTGCCTTAGCATATATTAATATCTACCATTGAAGCTATGTTTAAGTGTAAGTTAAAGTGGTGAGTTGTAGTATTTATATTTTTATTATTAGGTAATTTAATTTCAGCTACATTATTGATGATCAGTTTCTATGATCAGTTTCTACTCGCTTTTGACATGAGCAAAATTGCTTTTAAATGCTTAGACAACAACCGGGAGACTTTATTATTATATATTAAAGTTTGTAAAATGATTCTCCACTCACTACTTGTGTAGATCACCTGACAGATAATTTTACTTTTGCTTTTATAAACAACACCAATAAACAATAATCAGGTTGGTTTTAAATTTAATCCCATCATAATATTTGTTTACAAGTGATGTATTCTGTACACTTCAGACTTACTGAAATTTTCGATTTAAATCTTGTCAATTTTCGTTTTAACTTTTAATATAATGAATACATTTATTTTAGTTTAAATAGTTTTGGGAGCCCAAATCAAACTGGCCCACCAAGATACACTATGGCAGTCCAATCAACCCCTGGCTTCCCTGCCTAACATTGATTCATCTATAGATGTTTGATTCAAAATTGAACCTTTCCAACCTGACTCGACTCAAAATGTAGGCCTAAACTTTGTATTTGTATACTAATGACCAAAAAAATCTATAATATTTTGCAGTTAGGGTGCTTTTCATTTTAATAGCTTATAATTTATAAATATAGACCATAAGCATTATACATGTTTGTGAAAGCACACATTTTTTTGCTTGAAACATTGTACAGAGAACTCTCAATAAATCTACTCTGATGTATTTATCCCTAGGGCCTCTTGGAGGACTCTGATAATTCTCTTCTTGACATGATGCCGGATGACTTCCCCTATGATCGACCAAGTCATTTAAGAGAGAATGCAGATGTTTGGGGGACAGAAACTGAGTGAGTCGAGTAAAATTATATATTCTAGCAACTCTTTAAGTAAAACCTCTTTTGCTTAGTGAGGTAGTTTGCTATATTCGGAAGAAGGAACTGGCAAGTTGGATATAAATATATAAAAGGGAACTAACACAATATGGCTTTTACAATTAAAAGAATACATTTCAAACCTTGTATTGCTGTCATTCAATACAATGGTAATGGCTGCTTCTTGAAGAAAATCGATTGCTATTACTCTCTGAAAGACCTTTTTCCCTACCAATATCCTACTATATAGTAGATTTATGGTAGGGAAAAAGCCTTTCAGAAGTCAATTCCTACGGTGAATGGAATATACTGCTCATTCCTTGACTCAGGTTTCATTCTATCGAAACTCATCAGTAGAGAGCGTGAAACGCACAACTCAACTTCCTAAAAGAAGAAACCAAAATACACAAAAGGTTGAAAAAGATTATAGGTATAGAATGATGGGCCACATAAATAGGAACAGATAAAAGGAATGAATAACATGAAGTGTAATTACAGTTAATTGCAAAATCCATATTGTGTTCACTCCCTTTTATATGTTTATATACACGTTTCCTGTATCTTATTCTGAATATAACATGTTAGTGATTTGGAGATAGAATAGTTTCAAAACCTCTTATTTAACTATCAATAAAATTAATTTACATAGTCAATATTATTTCATTCTCTTAGTAATATTAATAATAATGATAAAAATATTTATAAAGATCTAATTATTGTTTTCTAAATTCTAACAAAACATTTTTACCAATTATACTGGAGTGAAGCTATTATTCTGGCCAAATAATTTTAGTACTTTTTTGTTGCACTAGATTGAATGGTGACATGGCTGTTTTGCCAATGTCTACGCTGCCCAAAATGGATCCCAGCTGCAGGGAAGATTTTCACAAGGTGTTATGTGATTGGCAAGACCACCTTGGCAGCATGCAGGTACATCGTTTGTCTCGATATGGTTGCTCAATAGGTGCACATGCGTTGCCTAAGTTAAATATTAATATGTTACTCTATAAACCCTTGTTCTCATTTATTCTACTCATCCCATAAGTATAAAGTACAGCATAGACTTTAACTGGGACACTTAGCTCTAATGTTCTAAGATCAATATTTTAACACTGTTTCTATTAAACTCTTTGTTTTTGTTATAAACACTTTTGTAGATACATTAAATGTTTTACCTTTTATCAATTTAAATGGTAATTTTTCAAGGTTTCCGATTCTGAAGACATGGACGTAAAGGACATTGTTGGAATGGATATAGAAATGCCTGGTAATTTTCCAGAGAACCTCCCAGATAATATCTTTGAAGAGACTTCATATGAAAAGGAAAAGCCTCCTTTGTACTCTGATAACACCAAATCGGTTGAAAGATCCTTCCCCACAGTTAGCATCAAAGAAGAGTTTGGAAATTTTAGTCTGGACAATTTCTTAGACGAGGAAGATGATAATAATGGCTTGAATGTCGTCGAAGATGAAGTTTCTGAACTACAGAATTGTCCAAACAATATAAATTCTTGCAGTGACTCTGATGAGGAGTTCATTATTCCAGATATGGAATACAGAAACAAGACTAAAGTAAAAATAAACACACATTTAGATACCTTAGAAGACACAAATTTAAGTGTAGACATCGCCAGCAAACAAGATATGAGTACTTCAGAGACAAGAAGCAACTTGAACGTCTTGAAAGAGAATACTTTTATACAAAACTTAGTCAAGCGTAGAATTATGATTAAGAAAGAAAACACAGTAGAGCCAACAAACTTTGTTAAATCAGAAACTAATTCCCATAAAGAAAGCGATATTAAATCAAGGTGCTTAGGGAAGACATTAAGTAATATTAAAGTCGAAGTTGAGGAAGATTGCATTGATGTTGAGACAATAACGGAGCATAATATTCCTGGTAAGAAATTAAAAACAGTTTATTTGAATTGTATAGTAGTTTTTATCAGGTCATTACAAATTTACTTATTAAATTGTTTAAGTATTCAATCTAACTATAAATTTAATTTGATCAGCTGGTTGCGTGCTTGTGCGTGCACTTTTTTCTTGTTTGTAAGATATTATTTTCTGCCATAAAAGCATTTTGTAAGTTTGTATCAATTTTTATCTTATTCTTTTGTATGTGTACAAGCATTTTTATAAAACATGTTTGCCAGTTAATAATATGGTTACATTTTTTGAAACTCTGTATAAAAAGGTCCAAATAATTGAGGCTTCATGTGTGATTATGTAACTAGAAAATATTTTATGAACAATTAGTACATTCCTAGTCAATAATGTATCATAGACAAGAATTGAAATTATGTGTTTCAAATTGACAAAATTTAATAATTGTCTTTTACACAATTCAACAAAAAAATTTAACACAGTTGGATGAGTCAAACTAGTTAACTCAATATGTCATAGAAATGTTAACCAAAAGAAAATTGGAAGTGCTTTTTTAATGGACACAGGAAATTTTTTGTGGTTAAAAAAATTAATTCCCAAAATATTTCACCCATTTTTGTGTATTGCTTGGTTAGTTAATATGTAATAATATATATCCTGCTTACCACAGCAACTTGTTTGCAATGTCTTTTAGTGGCTGAACTACTTTTATATTTTCAATCTTGGAAGGGGGGTGGGGGAGTACTTCTTTAAACAAGCTTTTGGAAGAAAAAAAAATCAGAAGTTATTTAAAATATACTTAATTGTTTTACAAGAAGTAAACTGTAAAATTGCTCTCAAGACAACATAGCTAGCCGAGTGTGTTGCTTAATCTACAGTATCCACATTTAGAGATATGTGTAGCATTATTCTTGAGTTAGAAGTGATTTGACAAGATATTTGACCGTGCTACTTGATTTTTAAATTGTAAACACATTCAAGGGAAAACAAGTACGCTCCATATATTAAAATATAGGCCTACATTTATTTTAAACCTAATTTGAAGGTTTTTAAAATATGAAAGTATGGTAATAACATTGAAGCATTTCTGTATTTTATAATGTGCTAAATGAAAACATATGTTTCGATAGCGTTCACCTATTCACTTGTTGTCTGTCTTTTGGCTAAAACTACTGACTAGAATTGACTAAAACCTGTATTTTAATTTATGATTTTATAGACTACCACCATCATCATCAACATCATGAACAGTTTCCAGACACCTGCCAGGTTTTGGGACATAATTATCTCCTTTCTCCTCCTCACTCCTCCCTCCATTCAGCCACATGTTCCATGGTATTTCTCTAGGTCTCCTGCCCCCCCACTTCTATATCCAACATCTTCTTTGGTATCCTCTCCTTCTCCACTCTCCTCACATGACTGTAACACCTTACTCGAGACTTCTCTAACTCCTCCTGTATTGGCTACTTCTTGAATATCCCTCCCACCCACTCATTTCTAAACGTTAAATTCTAATATTTAAGCTTGGGGCTCATAATTGTTTTCTCTTCCACCACCGAAACACACCTCTCTTCTAAGCTAAAGAGATCCCAGTTGATAGAAATGTGGTTCAATAGTTTTTCCCAAAAGATGGAAAATTACACAGAGGTAGATGGGCCATTCCAGTAGCACAATAAGCTGTAATTCAATTTGTTCTTTCTTTACGTTAACACATAATTTTGTTGTGATACCAAATTGTGTTTTGCCCTGAAAAAGTCTTGGAAGCAGGTGACGTAGGTAGTTTGTTGGAGCAGTTCGAAGCATCAGAGAAGTTCAATTCAAGTAGCCCAAACGCAGGCAGCAAGCCCTCTGTCTTGGACACTCACTTGTTTGCCATGGCAACCCAGCAAGTCTCACCCAAGCCTGTGTCGGCACCAGAAAGATCTATTGCGACACCCTCAAAGTTGGCAAATTTGTCTCATCAAAATATCAGAGACTCATTGCCCAAAGAAGTTATTGACAGAATAAAAGTAAGTTATTTTATCATCATTCACTTTTTTCACTTATACTTTTTTTTAACATAGAAAAATATATTACATTTTTAAGGGCCTACACATAAAAACTTCTTTGTTTTTGCTTGATGTTTAGGGGTATGCGAATAGGATTATTTGTTGAATCGAATATCAAAATTTTGAACTAATACCAAATAGTACAAATTGAATGGTATATTTTTCTTTAACCTTTAATATAAATAATCTAAACTAGTAAATTCCTATTGAAAATGTAGTTTTATATTTAAGTATGCAAAATTCAAAAAAAATTACTTCAAAACTTTGTTATTTGATCTGGTATTAATAAAAAAAGACTTAATTCAAAACAAAATTCCAGGAAATTGAGAGGAACCTTTGATCCAGTTTTTTAGACGAGTTTCACCTAAACCAACTTTTTAAAATCTTGTGATAAGTATTTGACAGAAATTTAAATTTAAAAATGGCATGGAAAATGTTCAACTGGTCAGTCTAAAGATTATATTTCTTTATATTAAAACATTAATTTTGGGAAGGGTAAAATAATGGTTTGGGTAGTAAAGTTCTCATTCTCTAATATGCAAGGCTTAATTTGGTTTGTGTGTTGATTATTAAGTACTCAACCCAAAGTTTGGTTGGATCCTAAACAATTCCACTGTGAGCTGAAAACCTAGGCAGCACTGAAAAAGGCCTACTGGGTAAATTAGGAGTGTGGTAGTTTTCTGTTGCTTTTCTTACTGAGTCAGAAGATACTATTGCACATCAGTCTGCCAAGCCATCAACTGGCCCTACAAGCGACACCTTCACTCCATTCGTCAGAGGGAATGGCCTTATACTAAATGTTATTACTAGTATCAGTTCATAGCTCTGCCACTTTCATGTTATACGACAATAAATTTACTAAAACAACACAACAGTAGGCCTAATGATTGATAAAATTAGTTTTTGACCCCTTTAAATGTTCTTTTGGCTTGACATTCCTTAAATGTTATCTTGGCTTGACATCACTTAAATGTTATCTAGGCTTGACCCCCTTAAATGTTATCTTGGCTTGACATCACTTAAATGTTATCTAGGCTTGACCCCCTTAAATGTTTTCTAGGTTTGGCACCCCTTAAATGTTTTCTAGGTTTGAAACCTTTTAAATGGTCTCTAGGCTTGACCCCCTTAAATGTTTTATAGGTTTGAACTCCCTTAAATGTTCTCTGGGTTTGACCCCCTCAAATGTTCTCTGGGTTTGACCCCCTCAAATGTTTTCCATGTTTGAAACCCCTTAAATGTTCTCTGGGCTTAACCCCCTCAAATGTTTTCTAGGTTGGAAACCCCTTAAATGTTCTCTAGGTTTGACCCACTTAAAAATTTTTCTAGGTTTGAGATATTTTTTTAGATGTTTTATAGACTTGACACCCTTTGTAATCTCTCTTTATGTCTGGGTCGCCTCCCTGTCCCGACTGACACGTAAATGATTGACCTTGCAACACTGC
>CABFOV010002187.1:57615-72921 GCA_902141375.1 Timema poppense
GGGGGGGGGGGGGAACTTGTCCTAGTTTCAGATATATACGGTAACTTGATTTCTGGTGACAAAAAGGTCATATCTTAAATCCTGCACAGGTATAATAAAGGTAAATTTCCCTTAATGGTTTACCACTCTCCCTTCCCACAAATGTGAGTATTTCCTCATCACTACCTCACAAGAGTAATGAGATCAGGATAGCTCAGACATGTTATATAAAAAGGCTTCAAAAGTAAAAATAGGAATTCATGTGATTAAGCTTTAAGTAAAACCTCTTTTGGTTTTTGACGTTCATTGTACATGAAAGATACATAGGGAAACAAACACAATATAGCCTTTACAATTACCGATGGGCCCTTGAATCCCTCGAATCTTTAAGGATATTCGAGCTTTAAGGATTTAAGACTCTTAATCCAAATTTATCTTTCAAGTGAAATTTGCTTTAAAGCTCTAATACTGCTTATTGGTGGTTCAGAACCAATTATAATGTAGGATGAATTTAACATATAATTTAGCTCAAAATCAACTCCCTACTTAATCCATCCTGACTAACTTCCCTCTTATATTTGCATAATCCCTTCGCTTTAACAACATCCAAACACCAAGTTATACATGCACAAAAAGCTTTCTTCCTTACTGCCATACAGTTCTCAATCATTTTTCAATGCAAATATCTGGTCCATGCAAGCTTTACCTGGCATGAAACCACATTGCACACCTCAAATCTTGTACAGTTTTTTCATGCACCCTATCAATTAAAATTCTCCAAAAATTTTGCTTAGAATACTCAACAAACTAATTGCCCAATAATAACTCTTACATTCACTCTTAGCGCCTTTGTAAATTATATTAAATTTTGACTTATTTTTATAATTTTTTCCAATATTCGGGACTCAAGGATAAAGTGGATTCTGATTCGTAAAATAGTAGATTCAAACCAACTCTATTTACAATGAAAAGAACTCTATTCATACTATACAGTGCTATTGCTGGACAAAGAAACTTGATTTTAACTCCCCAATACCTGGACCTAGATTTTTATAGGATTTATCAGTTGGGAATGTGAAACCAAAGTTTTTGATAAAACTGTGTGTCTTTTTTATTTCAGTGAAAGGTGCAGCTCCATCACCAAGTCTGTCAGCTCCTCGGGTTCCAGAGGTCGTGGGGTTTGGTCTCGATCACGCTCGAGATCTTCTTCCAGTTCTCGGAGCTCCTCCAACTCGAGGTAAATTTTATTAAAAATACTTTTTTTTACCATTGTATTGCTGCCGCTTTCTATTGGCTAGAAACAAATTATACCCAAATTTTGCTATTTGGCATGCTTTTAATATGACATATATTTGCACAACACTTTAAGGGGGGTTTAAAATATGCACTCTTATTAACCCTTTCCCTGACGCAGGCGTTGAATGTCTTTGTTAGCCTGAACATTCCATGGCACGGGTGTGATTCTATGTTTCATTGGAATCATTTATTGTAACGCCATCTATCAATGAACCACTGTACTTTTAGCCAGTCCGAATACTACATATTGAAGCTGATAGCTGAATCTGCCACTTCATTGCTATACTATAGCCATGAATAAAACAATACATGAAAAAATAAATCAATGGCAAAAATATTTGTCAGTTAAGAGTATAGAAGTAGAAAAATGGCTGCCTGGTCCACGCACATAGTTATGCTACATGCATGAAAGGGAATGGGTTAAATAATACTTATCAACTATCTGTGTGTTTTTATGTTTGTTAAAACTTCCAATTTATTGGCTTTATATGTTTATACAATCATGTTTCCACAGTTGACGCATACGTACAGTTTTGAGACTTTCCATAAAATGGTTGTACATTTTTAGTTGTGTACATACTTTTCCTGGTGTTTTACTAAACTTAAAACTTCCTTGATGTAGTGGTGCGCAGAGTCTACCTAAAAAATTTGAATTAAACTCTTGAAATAATATCTTATTTAAAGTTGAAGTTTGAATGGTTTTTCTTTAAGTCATTCGACCATCAACATGAAATAAATAAAAGTCAAAATTATTTACACACTTTCTCAGAGTAGTGTCGAGAGGCCAACCAGTTGAAAAAGAAGGAAGGAAGTGAGTCTGTAGTTGTGTAAGTTAATTTAGAACAGAGACTATGTCAGCTCAGAACTGCTACACTTGAACACTTTTATAAATAATATTTATGGAAATATTATTTTATTATCGAGCTCAACACATTCTTTATACTACTAGAAAGGTATTTTGAATAGAACTCTCAGCTAAATCCTGGTTTAAATAAGGGGAGGAATAGCTAGCACACTTATCTGATGAATGCTGGATTAGAATTTTATTAGGTGAACTATTAAACAAAAAATAAAAAACTAGCTTTTACATGCCACAAGTAGCTTCTCCAAGTTTATAGTGAAGACAAGTACAAACCGTTTCTTTCCTCTCTGAAACTAAAAATTATTTAATGCAATGACTCAACTAATCCCAATTTTTCTATTGCTGAGTGAAGGATGGTGAAAACTGCACTTTGGTACATTTTCTGGTTCAAGTGTAATTTTATTTGCCGGTTAATTGGCTATGAAATTGGTTATTCAAGTTGATATTTTCCTGCTACATATAGACAAAACAATTCTTACCTTTACTCCTAACCTGAAGTTGCTTGTGGCAGCGTAAACTTATCTTTAAATAGGTGTGTTTGTGTTGAATAAAGTTTTATTGAAACAATTTCTACTCCAGAATCACTCAGGTAAGTGTGCTGGTTAACCCTCATAATTAAATCCTGTATACAACTATGGTGTTTGAACACAGTGGTTCAATGATCCTCTCTGTACATTTTAAAGTAAGTTGTTTTGAACTTTTTTTGAGTTTTTCAACTATTTGGTCTCACAAAGATACTCGTCAAATTAATACATGACTTGGAAACACAATATATTCAAGGTAACTTTTTTTTTCTAAAAGTACAAGATAATCATGCTGCAAAGACCTGTTAATACATTGTATTAAATCTTTGTCATCATATCCAATGTGACTTACATGCGTTGACTGTGGTGTTCTGGATTGCCAAATGGTTATGACGAATGGTGGCTCATTTTTACAGCTGCTCCTCTGATAGTAGGGCAAGGTCCCGTAGCAAGGTTCGTAGGAGCTCTGGCAGATGGCATTCTCGTTCACGACGGTCAGGTCACCGTAATATCAACTGGAGGCCCAACAATCGGGCTAGGAGGAGGTAACTAATCCCCTCTTATGTCATTGAGCTGTTAGATTAGAAACTTAGTGCATGAGTGCAGATTCATTTAACCAGGACTGATCAAAGCATTGTGTAGAAAGTTTGTAATATAATATTTTATTAGAGTTTCATATTCATGTAATACAAGATTAATACTTTTCAGATTGTTTTTAGTTTTAGGCTACAAGAGAGAAACTTGTACATAAATCAAATTACATAAATATGTGTTTTTTTTAAATATAGCAGGAGGCAAATCATATGTTTCAAGATCTTTGGGAGGTTTACCATAAAATTCAGCACACGACTCTTATGGTGGCGTGTAATTGTTAAATCAATACCTAATCATTTTCTAATTGGGCTATGTATGGGCACCTTGTGTTGAAGCATGTACTGCATTGATAGTGGCGGAATCTTAAAACACAATAAGAGGTGGCAATTGGTGAAACGCAAAGCCAAGCTTTTTTAATTGATGTTCCACACATGTTTAAACTTTGTTTTATAAATAATAAATATTCAGAGACTTCGCAAGTTTTTTTACCCAACTCTTATCTAGCACAGCAAAATATCGAGAGGCCTTTTTTTAACTGACTTTTACCTAGCACATCAAAATAATAATAAGACTCTTATATAGGAACATGTAAACTTAATGAATAACTTAAAAGGAAAAACATAGGAAATGTTAAGTGGGCTCTTTCACTTTTACCATTTTCAGATTTAGAGGACAGACTGATGTCATGTTCTTGTTTGGACTATACCAAGAGTACTATCAGTCCACTCTACTAAGCTGAAGAAGCTAACAGTGAAAGCTTGTCTTTGAAAATGTGATTGTATATTTTTTAGTGTTTTATCTAAACCATTTTATTCCAGCATCATAAAGGTAGGTGTGTTATCCCTCCTAATTCAAACTTTTTTTTTTTAGCCTAGTACTTTATTCTAGTTAGGTGCTAAATTAATTGTCTTAGGTCTTGCATGAATCTAAACATTTATGTTAAATCGATTTATCTTGTGTGTGCTTCAAAGTTTAAAAAATATGCAATATTAATTAATTAAAGAGATTATTAACATTCTCTTCTCTTTTATTCAATTTCTGAACTACTGACATGTTAAAAAAAATTTGGCAGATTGTTGTCACTATCGCAATAGACTGGACTGCTGATGACAAGATGAATCAGGGTTTGAGTCCTGGTTAGGTGTATTAATGAAGGTTGTTTTTAAAGGGTTTCCTACTCTCCCTTCATGCAAATGTGGCTACACTTAATCTAAATTCAATACTTCTAATCACTAACACATTAGTGTAATTAGTACATGACCGTATAAACCCAAGATTTGGTGCTAACAATGTTATTAATTATTTATATTTTCAAAGTGCTTATGTGGGGAGGGGGTAAATATTTTACTCTTTTATATATATTGTTGCTTTCTAGATCGCGATCACGCTCTCCAATCCGTAGCACCAGCAACAATTGGCCCCTGAGCGAGCAGGAGAAACAGCGGCAGGTGGAGGAAAGAAGGGTCATATATGTTGGGCGAATAGAAGAGGGGACAACCAAAGCCGAGTTGAGGAGGCGTTTCGAAGCTTTTGGTCCCATAATAGATATCAGTGTCCACTTCAGAGAACATGGGTAAGTGTACGCGACTGGGTTACATACAAAGGGTAGGAAAATCTTGCCGAGGGCCATATCTTCTTTTAAGGGTGTCCGGCACTTTGAAACTTTGACTTGGTTTTGAAAAGAATATCAGTTTATACTTTGCTCCAATCTCGGCTTGGACAATAACGAAGCTTTGCTAATGAAAATATTGACAGCTAGAATATTTTATTATTTATGTTCACTCATTTATATGTGCTTTATAAATTGATATATGAAAATATTTGAAGCCAATTGTAATGATACTGTTTTAGACCCTTTTATATATTTAAAAAGTCATGGATGAAGTGTATTTTTCTTTAATGAACTGTATCTAAAATATCCCTTTAATACTTTATCCATGGAGAATCACATGTCTTCAGAAATAATTTCAATATATTATTATCCTTTAAAAGATCAACTCCATTTTATTTAGAAAAATCATGTGACATGCTGGCTCCCTCTACCCAATAGGAAGCCAGCCTTCACAACATCAGGTTTCCAGGAGTTTTTCTATTAGTTAGTTTTGACACTGGTGACAAGGGGTATGTCATTTATAAGAAGCTTGTGCGTATGAATCCATACTCAGAAAAACAGTTTGATTCATCACGCTGCTTGTTAAAACAGTGCCGGTAATATAACAGTGAAGCAGTAACATAAATCTACATAGCACACAGTACTCAGAATGTGGAACGTGTAATATCACACACACACAAATATTTAATTTAACAAAAACTGTCATTTTATATCATATCTTCAGTACTGATGGGAGTAATCATATAAATAAATTGTGTGCAACATCAAAAGTCTTGCTCATTTCATAATTATAAATATCATATACAATCTGATTACATAACTGTGTACAAGTGTACAGTAAGGCATGTATGTGTCATCATTATAAAACCCAGATAACATTATATATAGTGCTCGATCACAGGTCAAGAGCACAAAAAAAAAATACCGGATTACTTTTATTATAAATTGATATATGAAAATATTTGAAGCAAATAAATTGCGCGATAGTAACTTTATAAAACAAATTAGAATGAAATATAACTGACAAATTGTACAATAAAAGAGGTGATTTTATTGCATACAAAAAATAAATATGCGCAATATGAGTTTTTATATTTCAAACCTAAAACACTTTTAAAAAAATTGGATTTTGATTCAGCTTAAAAAATATTTCATATATATTTGTAATATTTGAAAGAAGGTGCAAGAAAGACGAATACAACACACTCCCTTTTATATGTTTCCATCCATCTTCTATGTACTTTATTCCATATATGTCAAAATGATTCTATTAAAAACAATTTTTTTGTATACATTAAAAAACAAGAAAAAATTATTAAAATTCAACATACATATTTTATATCTTTGCTGTCAATATTTTTTTTAAGCAAAATCAAAGTTGACAAATATTTTAAGACAAGTCAAATTTTTTTTAAACTTGGCTCACCCCTTATGAATATAATTTTTAACTATTTTTTTCACACTTTTTATATTTGGTTTAGTTATTTTGTGAATTAATTTGAATGTTTCATACTCCCAATTGCATAAATTTGAAGGATCGATTTCTTGGTTAAGCTCTTTGGCAACAATAACAGATTTTTTTAAATAATTAATTGTTACTTCATTGCCAGTAGCAGCAGTGTAAAGTATAAACCTTGAGCCTCTTTGAATTGAGAAGGTAGAGGTGTCGTAATACGGTTCTAGATGACTCATAATCGGGTGATTACTAGTGCATCAGCATTGAAACATAATTACTGATTAATTAGTGTTTATATTTTAAATATATAATAATCTTAAGAATATATATCTCAAGCTTTCAATAAATAAATGGTTATCGGGATTAATTCGTGTAAATAATAAATCATGAGCAATTAACTTTCTTAATCGGTATTACTGAATCAAGACACCTATATTGGGAAATCCATATGGGTTTTCCCTTTCTTTATCGGTTCTATTGCTTTTTTTCACCCCTAAGTGATACCATGTACATGTTATCCTTTCAGTGACAACTATGGGTTTGTCACGTTTGCTTACAAAATGGATGCATATGACGCGGTAGAACATGGTAATGACAACCCAAATTTGCCGAAATATGACTTGTGCTTCGGGGGACGAAGAGCTTTCTGCAAAACCCGCTATGCTGATCTTGGTGAGTGTTAAACAAAAATCTTTTTATACAGCAAGACTATTAAAATGCTCGATAACTAAGATGGAATAGGCTTAACTCAAATAAAGGGTAAAGGTAGAAAGGGGGTGCTAGTGCTCTAAACATCACCGTCATTATGAATAGTTTTCAGACATTTGTTAGGTTGGGATGGTACATAAGCCTCTCCACTGTCTCGTCTACTTCTTCATCAAGGCTCAATCCTCCACATTTATCTGTATTTCCTTCAGCCATCTGTTTCTTGATGTCCGACACCTTAGCTCAATTGGTAGCATGTTGTTATTGTTAATTTGTATTTAAATTAACAAAATTGACGATAATTCGCATTTAAAAGGCAAAATGGTTAATTTCACAAAACAAATTTATTTAGTTTTATTTTGTGAATGTTATTATTACTTCAAAAATGCTACAATGGTCTTTAAATACGTTTTGTTAGTATCGTTAACGTTCTGAGTAAAAGTTCGTAAAAACATGTCTCGCGAAATTTCAATGTGTGTACCCAACTTTGCCCAGACAAATTAATTATTTCTCCTCATGGTTTAAATTAGGAGGGATAGCCAGCACACTTACCTAGGTGATACTGGAGTGGAAATTGTTTAGATATAACACTAAAAAACACATAAACACATTTTTAAGGACAAGCTTTCACTGTCACAGACAGCTTCATCAGGTCAGAAGAGTAGACCTAAAGAAGATGTCTGTGACAGTGAAAGCTTGTCCTTAAAAATGGGTTTATGTGTTTTTTAGTGTTATATCTAAACAATTTCTACTCCAGTATCACCTAGGTAAGTGTGCTGGCTATCCCTCCTAATTTAAACCATGATTTAGCCTAGTGCTCTTTACCACATAACCATTATTTCTCCTCATGAAATCTAATCCAATCTATCCAATATTTTTTGTTATGATATTTAAAAATTGTTTTCAAGGTTCTAACAAGTAATTTTATTTATCTTATTTTAGATGGTATGGCCACAAGTAGCGAACCTCGTTCACATGGATCCAGTGCTGTTTGGGTCAGTAGAAATTTGCCACAAACTGAGAATTCTTTTGACCTTCTTCTACGAGAAGCTAAAGCTAAAATTAAGAAGCGTAAAGTTTGACACATGTCTGCACTTTTAGGGGCAATTATTGTTACAATGACATGGATAGACTTTATACTAATTTATTGTAGAAAGATGAGTGCATCAATCAATGTAGCGCAGGCGTGTCCATTGCTAGTAATGACTTTAGAAATGTTTCTTGTTACTGCGCAGGTCTTATTAAAAAAGGTGTCTGAGTATAAGTCATCATGTAGAATAAATATGTGGAGGACATACAATTTTGACCAGAAAAGAAGCTTTTTTGGGTACTGACAATTTTTATCCGAACATAATATTTCAGGAATGTTCAGTCATGCTGTTAAATATTTCCTTAAAAACCTGAAAGTGTTAACAAATATTGTGTCCGATGTTAAAGATGGAAGTTAAAAAAAAAGAGAGAAAACTAATGTGTTGAAGTAGTTTTGAAAAAGGTTGCAAAGTAGAATATAGATGTGCAGTTTCACATCCAACCATGTTTGTAACATTTGTTTTCAAAGTAGACTATTAGCATCAAATTAATTTTGAATCATTAATTTTACATATTATAATAAAAAATCACAATTTTTATCCCATATTTTAAAACTCATTCTTCGACTTTTTTTTAATGATTGATTTTAGTAATGATATGTTTCCAACACACATTTTTTGACATTTAAATTATAACTGTAATTAAGGCAAATATTGTAGAGATGGGTCGAATGTGAACCTTAAATTTTCTTCGAATCTTGAATCTTTAAGAATGTGCAATTTTTAGTTAAAAGTGAAAATATCAAAAACTAGATCAAAAAAGTTGTTTAAGGTTTGATGTTACCGACAAATGCTATTTTGTCGGCCATGTCTATTACACCATAAACAACGAAGATGACATTTTAGTAGTAAACTACTAATATTAATTTAAAAAAAAATTGTAACTATTCAAGCTTCATAAATCTATATAATTCCTTAAAATTGTTATTTGAATTCAAGGTCTCAATAATTATATTAGTTTTTTTAATGAATCTCGTATACCACAGGAAGCAAGCATCCCATCTCTAAAATATAGCCGAGTTTCTTGTATTGATTTTTAAACAAATTCATTTATCAAACACATAAGAATTTGTTTTATCTTGTTTCGGATACTAGGCCTAATGTAATATTTGTAAATATAATTTAGTGGATTTTATGAAATGTGGATGCATTTGGCTGCAATTTACTGTAATAGCTGTGAAAATTAGTTATTTTTTGAAGCATTATGATTTTAAATGGCTCTTAGCACAATTTTCATTCAAAGCCAGGTTTAAGGTATCAAGCTAATTTTTAAATTTCAAAAATATGTTTTGTGGTATTTAATATGTATGATTTATATATTAGGTATACAGAGGCTTCTTATTTTGAAAAAAGATTTTTTTTTACTCATTAACTTTCTTATTAATCTATACATTTCCCTTGTATCATATTACTTTAAACATATTAACTTGAGATAATCTTTAATAAACACTATAAATGGTATTTTTTAATGGTTTCAAGCTGTAACTAGCTTTGATTTGCTTCCGCTATCTATGATTACTAGAGATTGGATTTGTATGCAAAATGTATGTTCTTTTTTTTACATATCTAAAGGGTAATTATGTACTTAAAGTCACACCTTAATATACTATTTGCACACTGTTTGATAGTACATATTCTGGGCGTTATGATTTTACATGCATATTTTAAATTTTTAAGGTAAAAATGCATATCTTACTCCTGTCGTAATTGTCCCCTTCTTAAAATCGGCTAGTGTGTGTGCTTTGAAGATGTTATCGAGAAAAAGAGCTGTTACATCCGTAACTGCTTTTCTAAATTATCTGAAATTATAACACAATTGGAGGCTCGAAATGATTCCTTGTAGCTCTCACCTTCTTCGATGGATCATATTTCAGTTGCATTGCCTTCAGAAACTCATGGTGTTGCTAAAACTGCATTCAATAATTTTGGTCAAATATTAAATAAAAATCCTGATTACAAAACACCGCCTGTCAAATTAGTATGGGTGACCTGGCGGTCTAGGGGTAAGGTGTCAGACTTCTATGCTGGCGGCCGGGGTTCAATCCTCGGTCTGGGCACAGATTTATCTAATTACCAAACCCTTCCTTCACCTCTAACAAGACATCTTGTGAATGTGGGGAATGCCAGGCCTCCACCGTGGTTCGGAATCCACATTAAACTGTTAGTCCTCCGTTTCATCTCTCACCATACCATTACACATTAGCGTAAGTGTGTATAACCCGAACGGGTAGTAAAACGCGGTGCTAATAATAATAATCAAATTAGTAAAATGTCTGATGAAAAAACTTAAATACAAGAGGAATTCACCGAAGAAGAATAATAATAATGAACTTGGCACAGCGTCTTACTACCCATTCGAGTTATACGCTTAAGTACTGATTACGCTAATGGGATAGGAATTGGGAACATTGAATTTAGAGTAAGTGAACCCACACTTGTGTGGAGGGGGAGAGGAAAACCATTTAGGAAAAAACCACCCGCAGTTCACCCAGCCGAGATTTGAACCTTGATCTCCCTGTCTTCTGCAGTCGAGCTCAACACGACTGGCGCGTTAGCTAACTACGCCACCAAGGCTAATTCACCTAAGAAGAATTATGGTGTTTTTCACATGGACTTGTGGTGTCGATTGGACATTTTCATTGCATTAAACATTCTTCATGACGGACGTAGGAGCGTCACAGAGAAGAAAATCTCGGTATGACCTTCCTTATATACTGAAACAACCATGAATAAGACAAGAGTTTTGACAACAAATAGTTTTTGTTTTTGGATATTATGGTGCATATTTTTCTACTTTTTTTAATGCATATTTTACTATTTTATTGTGCATACAAATCTGGGCTCTAATAATTACTAATGTATTTTAAAGGTAATTTCAATAGTACTTATTCTGGTTAAAATCATATTTTATGCAAATTTGTGAATTTACTTTATTCAAGTCATAAGCTAAATTGAGTTGATCATTTCAAAATCTCAGTGTTGCCATACCATACATACAAACTTATGTTGGCTTATATCCATAAAGTACATTTTCACCTCTGTCCAATACTGCCATGTCCTCAGCATTCTGGAATATCATTTAAATTTAAAAATAACTGTGGACGTCTTTTTAATGTTACTTTACAGTGTAAATGTTGTTTTATAATCAGAACATACCTTTACCCTAAGAAAAACTGGATTTATTTTGGTATTTGTTGTTAGTACAGTGTCGATCAAAAAATATGAAAATTTAGACTGAAAATAGGCCACCTTTTGCGACTAGTGGCACTGAATGGTTGTGTTGAAGGTTGTTTTTCTGATCTCTCACAGTCAATTATGGCTAACAATAAATGATTTAATTAATTTGGTTCATTTAGAGTTTTGTCATTTTCTATAATCATATTATTAACTATGAAAAATGTAATATCTACAAACTCAATATTTTTTTCAGTTGATAATTTTTAATTACAACAAAGTATAAAATATTTACTTAGAAATATCAAATGTGAATGAAAACTGGAAACAAAAACTTAATTGAAAATTATTTGTCTAGTCTTTTAAGACCATGGTATCAGATTGACTTTAAGTGTATCATTTTCCCATAATCCATCTCCCCCCACCCCCTTCTGAATAAGGGGGGTTTATGAAACATTAAATTGCATGTTTAAATATAACTGTATTACCCACCAACATGTATGATTTCATCTTTTAAACACTTAATGTGGTTTAGTGAGAGATACCTAATAAAAAATGACAATATTTGAAAAACACTTTGCAAAAATATTTCACTATTTTGTTATTAGTATTATCAAAAGCTTTTACCAAAGATAATTATTGATTAAGCAAGTTTCAGTTTACATAGCCCACCAAATAGCACAGATGGACATTTAATAAAATTATAAATAGAAGTTAAAGTATTTATAGTGAAAAGACCCACTTCAGTGACCAAATGGTCTAAGGCGTCTTTCTCGTGTTATACTGGTCTTCCGATGACGAGGAGATTGAGGTTTGAATCTTGATCGGGTCTAGAAAGAATCTTTTTTTTTAATGGTTTACCACCCTCCTTAGTTTATATATTATATACTTCTTTCCTAATCCTTACCCCATTAGAGTAATTATCTTTATCATCTATGCATATAACATGAACAAATAGCAAGATGTGGTGATAAAAAAAATACAATTTAAATTTTTCATAGCTGCAAATGGATGAAGGGGCAATTTTCACTTAAAGCAAGCCCACTGCACTCTAAAGAAATGTCCCAAAAGGGGAAGAAAAAACTAAGGTTGATGGAAGATTAGGTTGTGTGGACATTTTTCTTTGATAAGGTAATAATGATTTAACTGTGAAAGGAATTGTGACTGGATTTCCATTTATCGCTATTGTTCTTTCCTGTATCATGCATTGTATGTGAAACATCTTTTCCCTTGATTTGTAGCCATAGATTGTATGATAGCTAATTTCCTTTTGTCATTTGTTTATATATTGTATTCTATAAAACAAGATAAAGATTAACAGAGTGGCCACAGACAAAGATATAAAACAAGGTAAGATTTAACAAGATGGGCACAAACAGGGAATTAGGAAACCGGGAAAAGTCTGTTACCTTGACATTTTCAACATTAGATCTCAACCATAGCAAGTGTCCAAGAGTGCAACGGCAGGAAGAGGTCTAAAAGGCCTGCTACGAAGAATAAAAGTACCCTTGAAGTGTAAAGGGTGTGCTTTGCATCAATTGTCACACACACACAGCAGAAACATGCATATTGAATGTGAGAGAAATACTAGGAAATTGGAGGCCATAGAAATAAAGTTTGTGATGCGTATGTTAGCTGTCACAAGGAGAAACAAGAATAGGAATGAAGTTATCCAGGAAAGAATGGGATTACTTGAGATTGTAGAGGAAGCAAGATAAAGATGGTATGTAATGGGAATAGAAAAGAAGAAAATACCAAAACAAATGATGGAGATAAAAGTATGTAGGAAAAAAATCGCAAAGCAGACCAGGAAGTAGCAGATACAGAAAGTAAATTTCGTTCACCGTAGGAATTGTTTTCTGAAAGGCCTTTTTCTCTACCAGAAATCTATTATATAGTAGGATATTGGTAGGAAAAAAGACCTTTCAGAGAGTAATTCCTACCGTGAAAGTAGTATATGCTAGTGAGAGAAGAATGGAAATGATTAAAGGAGGAAGAGAGAGGCAGTTTACTAAACTGGCCTGGACAATATATGTTTTCGAGCATAAAACTATAACTAAAAAATTCCATTTTCGATTTGGCTTTGAGATAACTAACTTCAGATTCAATTAAAAGAAGTTCCAAAAATTTGCATATAATTTTTGGAGGGGGGGAGGCTAATGTTTTAGATCTTGGCCATTCAACCTTATTTTACAACTTCTTTCCTGGCTTATGGAAGAATAATTTCCGAGGTGGGGACACTGCTAAAGTGAATTCCATTATCCCCAGATGGTAGAATGATGATGTTGGAAAGCATAGGAGACCTACAGTTTAACGTGGGCTCCAAACCACAGTGGGGGCCTGGTATTCCACACATTCAATAAGCGTAAAATCACACACTTTGCCAGGGGTGAAGGAAGGGTTTGTCGATCAGATAAATCTGCTACGACTGATATTTGAATCCCAGAACCCTAACAGAGAAACCTAACACCTTACCCCCTAGAATGCCAGGTCCACATTTTTAAAAATAAAAAATCAATCTCTTGACCATTTGTTAAAATGTGATAAACACATTAATAACCATTCAGTTTTTAAGTATATATTTATTAAATGATTTTAATTTGAGTTGAATGCTTATTTTAAAATACCTTATTCAGATTCCATTTAAAACATTTACCATATAAAATAAATTAATCTAAACTTTTTCAAGATTTGACTAAATTGAAAAATTGGTTCACTTTAGTAATCTAAGATTAGTATTCAATTCAAAATTTGAAATCTTTGCTTCATGGGCTTACATTTCGCTTATTAAATCAAATGTTTAAGATTCATAAGAAATATTGTTTATTTCGAGGTAATTTTAAAGAATATTTGTGGGTTCAAACTCAGCCAAGGTCGACAGATTTTTCTTGAGTGATAAAAATCCGTAGAACAACTTCCTTCAAAAAGGGAGTCAAGTCTTTGGTCCTGTTTTGATTGTGGCATATAAAAGAACCCTGGAAGATATGACAAAAATGGTAGGCCCTTTCACACACACTGTAGAAGAAATTCTTGTGTGCTGATATAATGTCGGTTCAGAAAATGCAAGTTAAAACCTATTTTAAAAAAAAATTCAGAACCAGGTTGATTTAAAAGAGCATTGAATTTTTCAAATATTTCATTTATAGTACTAAGCATGCACTTTCTGAACTAAGTATATTAGTACAAGACAAGATTCAACAACCAGTCCCTTCACCATAAATTAATCAATTAAAAAAATATATAAGACCCACTTTCATCAAAGATACATATTTTGACCCGCCACAGACCTAACCTCCAAACTGAACAACAGATCGAATAAGCTAAGGTGTAACCGACAAACTAAAATAATATAGACACCAATAAGAAAACAAGAATATGATATTTAATGCTTTGGAAAAAAAATAACCATATTTGCTATACATCTTAAATTAGTTTCCTAGAAGTCAATAGTTGAACTGTAAAATCTTTAAGTAATTTTTAATGCAAGTATTAAAATTAATCCCAACTATACTTAATTTTACAATATTTGGTATAAATATATTATAATAAAACCATAATATCTAATAATTTAGAAACTAACTTCCGATTGGTTGAAACAATTGCTATTTGTATATGTCTACATATGTATAGTTCTTGAATATTATACTACTATAAAGCCACATGTCAGACTCACTCACTGACATTAATGTTTACCCACTTCCAGATGAGTTGGAAACTTGAAATTTGGTAAACTTATAGCTTCTAGCCTGTAATCGTCAGGAAAATTCCAAAAAAGTTTTTAAAAAAACTTTTAACCCCCAAAAAAAATTCAAAATGTTGGAGCAACTTTTGGGTGCAGACCTATCTCTGGAGGTCTCGTGTGGCCATTATGGTAAGACCCATCAAAAAATAGCTCTGGAATTAAATTAGTTTACATACACTTGCAAAGAAAAGTAACTGGGGTGTTTGGGGGCGGAGCCCCCAATGAGCAAAGTGAGTTAAATATATATAATCTTAAATTCAAACTCCCAAGCCCA